>JAEQBA010001875.1:0-50963 GCA_019434445.1 Phalangium opilio | reverse complement strand
GTAGAAGATTACCCGATCGGGGGGGCGGTAGAAGATTACCCGATCGGGGGGGCGGTAGAAGATTACCCGATCGGGGTGGGGGCTTGTATGAACCCTGCTAAACAAAAGTATTAAAGTATGTTGACCCTACTGAGTAGTTTCAGTCCTATAAAAGGCAATATCATCCCCCAAAGCCAAAGTTACAACAAAAAATTGCTTACCAATTTCAAGACTAGTCGGAACTATATGATAACGATGTTTTTGATAGTCTTGGACTTTTTCTCTGGCTTTTGTTACAGCTTGTTTAGCCGTCCCCGAACCTAATTTTTCATTCACCGCAATTACACAGCGAGAAATAATATGGTCAAAAAAGAAAATGGGTGGAAAATTGTTTGTAACAATGACTAAGCTAAACAATTAAAAGAAAAACGCAATGCAATATCACCAGTGTATTTAATTTCGTGTAAATCACGTTCATGGACATCAGGTAATTGATGGGATATTTCCTTTATAATTAAATTAAGGGTGTTTAATTAAAGGTAATAACAAGAAGTGATATCTAGTTTATTAGGGAGAAGGTATAAGATGCCTAAGTATTCGCGCGCCATAGTCCCAGTCCCCCTTTTAAAATACAAGGGGGGACGTAAAAGGAGAAGCCGGGCTATTTCGCTACACTCTCCTCAGTCGGAAAATATGATTGTAATTTTCGTTGTCATTCGCGTAGACGCGCTGACGTGAGTTTTCAAGAACCAATGAGATGCTGGCTGGTTGTAATTTAGAGGCGGGGATTAACTCCGGACCTACTATACGTTTGGACTGGAGATAAAGCTGGAAATGTGGAGGCGAATTTATACCTTCTCCCTAATAAACTAGATATCACTTCTTGGTAACACCAAAGATTTTTCTTTTAATTTTAGCCAAACTTACCGACTGAGCCTCAAAAATGATAGCGCACTTAGAAGCCATTTCTAAATAAGCGTCAGAAAGTTTTAATAGACCTTCCTTAAGCCTAATTAATTTAACAGCTTCATTTTCATGAAGTCTTTCAACAACTTCAAGTTGTGCCAAGTCTTTTGAACGTTCGGCTTGGGAAAGTTTGATTTCTAAGTTGTTTATCTCATCAACGGTAGATTTCTACCAAAAATATCAAAATTATTACAAAAAAAAGTCCTCAAAACAGCTATGTTTGGGCATAGCCCACTTGATCACGCACGCTGGCTGCACGCGCTTTAGAAGCCCGTCCAAACGATTTTTTTTACATGTTAACTCGCGAATGCGGCGCGTCACATAGGTTCGGTCTAAACTTTCAAACCCGTTTGGTTCTAACATGGGCGTCTACGGAAGGGGGACCAGTTTTATCAACGTTTTTGGCCCAAATAGTGCATCCACTGGTTCAAATCTCTTGAATTTTTAATGAGACGTGTATTGAAAGGTTTGATATTATCCTGCAAAATTTAAAGTCTTCAGCTATAATAGTTTTTTTTATAAAAAATAAAAATCATCACATAGTAGAGAAATTGAAGGATTTATTTCTCTACTATGTAATGATTTTTATTTTTATAAAAAAAACTATTATAGCTGAAGACTTTAAATTTTACAGGATAATATCAAACCTTTCAATACACGTCTCATTAAAAATTCGAGAGATTTGAACCAGTGGATGCGCTATTTGGGCCAAAAACGTTAATAAAACTGGTCCCCTCCCATAGACGCCCATGTTAAAACCAGACGGGTTTGAAAGTTTAGACCGAACCTATGTTATTTTCATTCTTAGGGTCGATTGAGGGGGCTTCTAGAGCGCGTGCAGCCAGCGTGATCAAGTGGGCTATGGTTTGGGTCAATCTTACTTTAGCAGCCCTCTTTAATTCTTTACGGGTTTTATTTTCACGTAGCTCGCAACTTGTTAAGTGATTACGAGCTTGATCTACCTGTTTTTCACCTTCTAATATCATTTCAAACTGATATTTGAAATCCCTTAAATGGTCTAAAATACAATACGCGTTGTTTTTCTTTAAATTATATAAAACTGTTTTAAAATACCAAAAATTACTTCTGCCTACCGATAAAATCTTTCTGGACATCAGTCCATAAAGCATTCAACTCATTAAGTTGCCCCATAATATCTTGTATAGCTCTATTATCACCCGTAGCAGCCCATTTGACTAAGTCTTGGGACACTAATTAACACAATTTGGGGCTTAATTATAGTTTCCAAGTGCAAAAAAAAAGGTAAAATATGTACCAGAATTTTGCGAAGTCATGAAGTTTTTCGCAGCCATTCTAATATCCTTAAGCTCAGACAAGATGATATTAAGATCAGCGTGACCACCACCCAATGACTTCAATCTAACACCACTCCTATAATTCATTATACAATGGAGACTAATTATCTGACCCTAATTAGACTACTAAACGCGCGTAATTACATTAAATTAAATAATCTTACCGTCTAAGAGCTTTGCTGGCTCGCTCCATGAAGGAAATAAAATCTTTTCAAAAGTTAAACCTAACTGTTCAAAAAAACCTTAGTCACTCGTTATTCTTCAATTTTAATCATTAAAATTTAAGTAATTAACGATGAAAACAATAGCAACTTACGAAAAACGCAACCGAATTTCACTTCCGCGTCTCTTTTCTTCTGTCTACTTCAACTAATTATGTTTTGATAAACAATGTCTGACACAGAACTCGTTAAGCCTAACTTTAGTTTGTCAGATAATCGGAAACATATCGTTGGTGTACCAAGGCCCTCTATAATACGAATTTAGGTTAATTTCAACATTTAGAATAAAATCAATTATTTATAAACACCAAAACCTACATTATTACTTCGAAATTACAGTAAAATAAACATATATTTCGCAGTTAATTACTGAACCTACGACCGAAAGCCTGCCAAACTTCCGTCGTTTAGGGCATGATCGAATGGGCTATGTCGAAACATTGCCCACTCGATCACGCAATCGACAACGCAAGGCGCAAGATGCTCGCGCAATAGGGGAAGGGGACTAGGGGCCAGGATTGGAATAAGGTGGATTTTGTTAGTGGTCCTCGGGACCAGTGACCCCTCATGTTGGAATTATTAAACTGGTCCTTGGGACCAGCGTTCCTTGCATTAATTATTTTGTTACTGGTCCCATTATAAAATTTCTAAATTGGTGAGAATAAGCACGGCCAACTTAGATCATCTCCTCCGTCAGTCACCTGGACGGAGGAGATAACTAAGTAGGCCGTGGAATAAGAAACGCGTTAAGACACAAAAAAGTAAGCTGATTTTGAATTTTTCACTGTAGGAAAAAGTAGCGTATCAAAATCGAAAACAGTTAACTTTTATTTCTTATTACAATTTTGCGACTAGTTGCCACTAAATATCAATCAACATGTCTAATGATATTTGAATTTCCAATGTCAAAATTGTAAATTCACTACTTATAACCGTTTTCCAAGTATCCAAGATAAAAAACCCAACCCCATCCTCCTTGTCCAAAACATGCCTTTTAGAAAGTATTAGATCATACATGATTTTACCAGATTGTCTAGCCCATTTTTAATTAGTTTTACCTCAAGCAACCAAGGAACGCTTTCTCTGAAACGTTTGGAGCTAGCGCACATGTCGGCGAAACTAACCTTAGTATTATCAGAAGGGGATAATAGGAGAAGGATGACACTCTGTAACCCCTTAATGCTTTAGTTATGTAACGTCATTCTTCAGTTTAGTTTGCTTTCCCGCTCATCAAACTACAAATAGGCATAGCACCGTAAGGTGAATTCTATAGTTGTTTGGCACTAAATCCCCAGCAATCATCCCACAAACCTCGTCTTGACATGGGACAAAAATGCACAAGCGCGTCTTGCCAAATATTTAAACGCTGATGAGGGAACTATTTATCGTGTATGTGATACGGTTTAGTAACCTTGCTCTAAATGATCCGATATTGGGAAGAGTGACGTTACACTTACCCCGCTTTGTGGTACACTTCTCTCGAAGAGAAGTATTATATACTTCTGGTATTATTGACCATTGTCATTACTGGAGGGAAGAATCACATCTCTCGCCATTGAACCATTTTAGGTGGAATTTCTGATAGCATTTTGACGTGTATTGCAACCCGATTATTCTTACAGGACACCCTCTTTATTGGGCATTGCATCTTCTTTCTTCATTACTTTTTTTATTTTACTAATTTTCTAATTAAGAACAGGAATAATTAGGCCAAAAACAAACATAGATTTTGGAATATGTTACACTTTTAATTTCAGAACATTTATTTGATCTAGATCAACGTAAAACTGGGTCCCCTGTAAAATGAAATAACTTTCATAGGAATTAGATTAATTACTATGATTTCAGGTTTCGACCTATTAGACAAACACGTTTATAAGGTGGTTTTTCCAGCTGCAGGAATCCATAAACTCCAGTACCACTTTTTAAAAGTGGAGAAAAGTGTTTTGGGCTGTTTAGAAGACAGTAAATTATAATTAACTAAATTATTAATTATATTAGAAAATAGAAACAATAAAATTGAAACGCACGCTCCCGCTATATTTTGAAGTCTGCCTAACTTCAGCAGCGCCATCTAGTGGTCCATGTTTGCACCAAAATAAGCCTATTCATTCTGAGTTCTTTTGGGGCGATTTCCGTGGGAAGGAGATGCTGCGATTTTCTGTGCGATTTTTGCTGGTAAATATTTTGATTTTATTTATATTTTAAGGGTTAATTTTGATTAAATAACAAAGTTTTATCGCAACCGATCGGAAATTAAGCGTTGGAAGTGGAAAATTTATGGTCAACCGTGCCAAAATACGTTTGTTAATTACGACCAAGGCTTACGACCACGTTGGTTCGCACCACTGGCTGGTCACTGGTGCTACTATTACCAAGGCTTACGGGACCACGTTGGCACCACGGATTCAAGGAAGCTGTTGCCTCTTTCAGTAGTGGTATAAGAGATCTTTCCAGGTAAATATTTTATTTATATTTTAAGGGCTAATTTAGATTAAATACCAAAGTTTTATCGCAACCGAATGGAAATTAAGCGTTACAAATGGAAAATTATCGTTAACCATGCCAAATAGGTTTGTTAATTACGACCATTGTCTGTTTGAAGAAAACATAGCCTTAGTTGATTTTATATATTGGTTACCAAACATAATGGTAGTTATTTGGAACTCCATAGTTCTAAATAACTAATGCACTTTTGTTGCTTTGGTTATTGGCTGTATATTGCCCTTAACTAGGGATGAACCGGTACCGATACTCAGGGTTTCCTGATAGTATCGGATCGGTTGGTTCGATACCAATACTAAACCGATACTCGTTTAAAATGCGTTATATGACGCTACATGACATTTTTAGGTCTTTTCGTAACGTAATGATGGTGATAATATCTCATTTCTATGAATTACAATCGTGACGAGTTCTCATTTATATAAAAAGTACCTGAATTCAGTTTATCTAACAAGTAATAAGGGATAATCTTAATTAGTACGCGCCTGTAGAGATGAACCGATACCATATTGGTATCGATCGGTATCGGTTCATGTTTGTACTGGTATCGATTGGTATCGGGTTAAGCCTGGTATCAGCCATCTCTACCCTTAACTGAAGCAAGTAGAAAACCTTTAACGGCAGTTGTGTATTAACGCCGAAGTGATCTTTTTTAAGTAACTGTAGTTCTCTAAAATGTTTTCAATAAACAAATCTATTGGTGTAAATATGGGTGTCTAGGGCCGGAAATAAGCACGGGACACATTGTCCAATAACATTTTAAAATGTCCCATACTATTTTTAAAATCTAAGGGGGTCACTGGCCAATTTGACCAATGAATTTTCCCAAAGTTTTGATAGCTTAACCAAGAACACGCGATACTATTTTTGCACACTCTAGTGGACAATGTCCTATAAATTTTCTAGTCTAAGGAGTTAAGTCGTTTTTGTCCTTTGAATATGTTATAGTCCTATTTGCCCCCCCCCCCATCCAACCATATTAGAAACCCAGGGTTACGACAAACAGGAATTCTCGATTGGAATAGCATTCCACCCAACTTTGTGGGTTCATAACTCTGGTTCTACTAGAGATATGGGGGTGTCCTTTGACTATGTTATAGTCCTATTTGCCCCCCATCCCACCATAATTACACCCAACTTTGAAGGCTCATAACTCTGGTTCTACTAGAGATATGGGGGTGTCCTTTGACTATGTTATAGTCCTATTTGCCCCCCCCAATCCCACCGTAATTACACCCAACTATGAAGGCTCATAACTCTGGTTCTATTAGAGATATGGGGGTGTCCTTTGGCTATGTTATAGTCCTATTTGCCCCCCCCATCCCACCATAATCACACCCAACTTTGAAGGCTCATAACTCTGGTTCTATTAGAGATATGGGGGTGTCCTTTGATTATGTTATAGTCCGTTTTGCCTCCCCCATCCCACCATAATTACACCCAACTTTGGGGGTTAATTTATTTATAACTCTGGTGCTACTAGAGATATTGGGGGGGGGGGGCGGTGTCCTTTGACTATGTTATAGTCCGTTTTGCCCCCCCCCCCAATCCCACCGTAATTACACCCAACTATGAAGGCTCATAACTGTAGTTCTAATAGAAATATGGGGGTGTCCTTTGACTATGTTATAGTCCGTTTTGCCCCCCCCCCGCCCATCCCACCAAACATACCCCCTCGATAGGAAGCATTCCACCCAACTTTGGGGGTTTATAACTCTGGTTCTACTAGAGATATGGGGGTGTCCTTTTGACTATGTTATAGTCCTATTTGCCCTCCCCCATCCCACCATAATTACACCCAACTTTGAAGGCTCATAACTCTGGTTCTACTAGAGATATGGGGGTGTCCTTTGACTATGTTATAGTCCTATTTGCCCCCCCTCCATCCCACCATAATTACACCCAACTTTGAAGGCTCATAACTCTGGTTCTATTAGAGATATGGGGGTGTCCTTTGACTATGTTATAGTCCTATTTGCCCCCCCCCAATCCCACCGTAATTACACCCAACTATGAAGGCTCATAACTGTAGTTCTACTAGAAATATGGGGGTGTCCTTTGACTATGTTATAGTCCTGTTTGCCCCCCCCCCATCCCACCATAATTACACCCAACTATCGAGGCTCATAACTCTGGTTCTACTAGAGATATGGGGGTGTCCTTTGACTATGTTATAGTCCTATTTGCCCCCCCCCATCCCACCATAATTACACCCAACTTTGAAGGCTCAAAACTATGGTTCTACTAGAGATACGCGGAGTTTTTGCACACACTAGTGGACAAGGTCCTATAAATTTTCTAGTCGAAGGAGGGGACAGATGTTCTATATGAAAGTTTCCTCATTTCCGGCCCTGTGGGTGTCAAGCCCATTTGTTTTCACCGTAACATTTGTGTAGTTACATGTTAGCCGTATCCAAATGGCTTCTTGGAAAGAATTTATAAGTTTATTTTGATAATAATTTTAATTTTGTATTAGATTGTTTGAATTGAACAGGTTTTATTTTTTTAGCTATCATCTGTTTCCAAAGGAGAAATTTATGTTGGATTCTAGAATGAATTATTATTATTTGACAAAATACACCTTATATTAATCAGATCAATGAACCCATTACAATTTCGGGTCTACACTTTGATTTTATCCGTTGAAACTGAATCTCACTAGGAAAACAATTTAGATATTTTAGGCTCTCAGTGAAGTAATTAAATCTTATTAATAGTAATTTTAGCAATATTAACAGGACAATTCCATTCTCAATTCAGGTCTACACTTTGATTTTATCCGTTTAAAGGGAATCTCATTAGCAAAAAAGACTATTTCGACAGCCTGTAACATTGTAGGCAATTATTGGGGTATTTAGTTTATTATTTATTATTATATTTATTCTTAGAAGGAAAGAGCTTGTGTCCTTCTCTTTTTAGGGATTTTTTTTCGCCAGGACATGAATAAAATGCTGAAATATGGAATAGGTGAAAACTGGTCCTAGCCCTCCCTTTTAAGAATAATGAACGCGTAATGAGGATTTTAAGGGTGAGATTCCCTTTGCGGTATTAAGGCATCTACTTTATGATTTTAATTATAAATATTTTTAGGGGAAAAGCGTTTGGCAACTCGTTGAGGGAGTTTTGTAGGATCTAAATAAATTTATGATTTATGTTTAAGGTAGAAGGTTGCTTATACGCTTTGTCCTTTAAAAATAAACACGATTTTGAGCGGGTTTAAATCAAGGCTTAGGTTTTTATGGTATTATTTTACTTCCCCATACTAAGGTATTGAGTTTAATGTTAGGAGTGTGCTATTTATGTCAAATAATAATAATTTGTCTTCTGCCCGAACATTTTACGTTACATCATGCAAGAATATTCAAGTGGATTTTCATATTAAGGTAATTTAATTTGAAGTTATGCATGTTCCATTTTCTCTAAATATTAATAAGAATTTCTCTTGCGCAGAAACATTCTCTCGAGTGGAGGAATTCAATCATCGAGCGGAGGAATTCAATCATCGAGCGGAGGAATTCAATCATCGAGCGGAGGAATTCAATCATCGAGCGGAGCAATTCAATCATCGAGCGGAGCAATTCAATCATCGAGCGGAGCAATTCAATCATCGAGCGGAGCAATTCAATCATCGAGCGGAGGACTTCAATCATCGAGTGGACTTTCATTGGAAATCCCATGCTAAGGACGAAGTTTCCTTGTTTTGGGGGCTCCACAGCGGGCTTTAGTTTAAATTTAATAATGCCCGAGTAGAACAGGGACACTTTAAATTTAAATTGGGCTCGCAAGGCTTACTTTGGGGGTGGTAGCTTAAGTTTAAAATTTAAGTTTCGATATTGGGGAAGGAACAAAAATAGTCGAAAAACACTTAGGGTAGTTTTTTTGACCTTTTTTATGCTTATTTTATTGTTTTTTTAATAATTTTTTTATTTTTTAATAAATTTTTCAAAAAAAAATTTTTTTTTGTAATAAAATTGTATTTTTAATGTATTTTTTACTTTCCTTAAAAAAGGGGTCAAAAATATCCCCCTAAGTCCAGAGAAAAAAAACTGAAACCAAGTCTAGTATGTAAAAAAATCAAGAAAAGAAAGAACGAGGTTTAAGGCAAAATTTATTGAATAAAAAACAAAAAAACCGAAGTGTTTACAAAAATTTCGAACAAAAAAATATTAAAGAGTTTTGTAAGTTAAAGTTTGAACGCAAAAAAAATAATAAGTAGTTACAAATAAAATTTGCAAGCAAAAAAATTAAGTTAAGTGGTTACATGAAAATATTGCAAGTAAAAAAGATGTATTTTGTGTCTTCTAGCTTCGATGATTTCCTCCATATCTTTAAGTCAGCGCTAAGAGAAAGAGCAAGTCCAGAAGACATCATGTAACGTGAATCCAACGAAGCATGTCATCAGGAATGATAGATAGCGAGTCCTGAACAGCTTCGTCTTGCGTCAATCGGAACAAAGGATGTCATCTGGAAGGATAAGTCTCGGAATGACCAGCGACAGAAAAATCCAAGAAAGTCATCCACATCTATAAATTAAAACATATTAATAACACATATTAAACTATTGCCTACTAACAAAGTAGATTTAAATAATTTAAGAAAAGCGTGGCCTTAATTAAAAAACTGGCTACCAAATTTATAAACCGAGACGAACTACACCAACTAATTGCCACCCTAAATTAAAGAAAGAGTTGACTACGGTGAATTCCACCCCGAATTAAATAAATACTCTCGCTAGCTAATTCCCAAAATTGTATAGAAAATAGCTTTAAGAAAGCGGCCCTTTATTTAAAATTAAATTATGTAACTTAATAATGAAAATAATTTAAAACATCCCCTAAACTAATTTCGGAAAAACTTGCCATTTATTTTAAATTACGCAGCTTAATAATGAAATTAATTTAAAATATGCCCTAAATTAATTTTCGGAAAACCTGAAATTTATTTAAACTAAATTGCTTGCCCCTTTTAATAGAATAATAATTTAAAATATCTTCTTTGCCAATTTTAGGAAAACCCTTATTTAAAACTATTCCCACAGATAGAACCCATAAACAAAAACTTGAGTTGAAATTGGACAAGGCTGAACTTAGGTTTAGGGCCAACGTCCACGTGTCTTAAAACTATCTCTGCGGGACTTGATTTTTCGAAAATCTGTCGCTTTAGCTCTAAATTAACTAATAATAGCCCCTAAACTAATTTTAAGAAAACCTTCCATTTATTTTAAAACTATTCCCACAGACAGTATCCGTAAAATAACTAGAGTTTAATAAGACAGGCTTAATTTAGGCTTAGGGTCCTCGTGTTTTAAAATTCTCTCGGCGGGACATGATTTCCGAAAATCCGTCGCGTTATCTCTAAATTAATTACGTACCCCGTTTAATAGATTATAATAATAGCCCCTAAACTAATTTTAGGGAAACCTTCCATTTATTTTAAAACTATTCCCACAGACAGTATCCGTAAAATAACTAGAGTTTAATAGGATACGGCTCAATTTAGGCTTACGGTCCTCGTGTTTTAAAATTCTCTCTGCGGGACCTGATTTCCGAAAATCTGTCGCGTTATCTCTAAATTAATTACGCACCCCGTTTAATAGATTATAATAATAACCCCTTAACTAATTTTAGGAAAACCTTCCATTTATTTTAAAACTATTCCCACATACAGTATCCGTAAAATAACTAGAGTTTGATAAGACACGGCTTAATTTAGGCTTACGGTCCTCGTGTTTTAAAATTCTCTCTGCGGGACCTGATTTCCGAAAATCTGTCGCGTTATCTCTAAATTAATTACGTACCCCGTTTAATAGTTTATAATAATAGCCAATAAACTAATTATTAAGGAATTCTCTCTTGTCCAAGATCTTGTTGTAAAATTTTATTTATGGTACTTGATTTTTAATAAATAAATAAAATTCACTAACATTTAACACAACCTAATTAATTTAAATACTTGAAATAAAATAAATAATTTAAGGGGAGCTAGATGAGTTTGGATTATTGTAAAGTTTACGCTTACGGACTGTTAAAGCACCACGAGGCGAAGCAATGGCTGCCAAGTAAGTTGAAGAGCGTCGAATTCAGCTTGCGTCCTCGGCAAAAACGATCAACGAAATGGCAGAGCTATCAAGAATCGACCTTAAAAGCCGGGATCACGATCAGCTGGGCTGCAAAGGTTTTTCCAAGCGACCTCCACGACGGCTTCCAGGCAAAGAATGAGCCGACTGACCTCGACGGCTTCCAGGCAACGAAATAGCCGTCTGACCTTTGCCTGCAACCAAATACATTTCCAACGTCGGGGGGCACTAAAAGCTCCTATGCGCGGACTCGGGTGCGCCATACCCCGGGCACGAAATCCAAATAGCTGAACACTGCTAGGCCTATTTGAATGAACGCTAGGTATAAATGAATGAACGCTAGGCCTAAATGAATGAACGCTAGGCCTAAATGAATGAACGCTAGGCCTAACTGAATGGACAATCATTACCTATTACCATTAACATCTGTCGTGACGTCACAAGTCAATTACCTCGTTGACGTCATAGGTGACGTCACAGGATATGACGTCATAGGTGACGTCACCGGATATGACGTCATGACACGTCACCGGATATGACGTCATGACACGTCACCGGATATGACGTCATGACACGTCACCGGATATGACGTCATTGATCACGTCATCGGATTTGACGTCGTTGGCCACGTCACCGGATATGACGTCATAGCAAAAATTTACCATGCTTTAGATGTCAGTAAATACGTAACTACGTACACAGCGCCCCTAGCGGCAATTTATGAACTATCTATTGCTTACACGAATGTCTAGCAGAATTTTATCATGTTTTAGATGTCAGTAAATACGTAACTACGTATACAGCGCCCCTAGCGGCAATTTATGAACTATCTATTGCTTACACGAATGTCTAGCAGAATTTTATCATGTTTTAGATGTCAGTAAATACGTAACTACGTACACAGCGCCCCTAGCGGCAATTTATGAACTATCTATTGCTTACACGAATGTCTAGCAGAATTTTATCATGTTTTAGATGTCAGTAAATACGTAACTACGTATACAGCGCCCCTAGTGGCAAATGTGTCAATGCTTAATTATCCGTTAATATTAATAATAATAATAACCCATAGCCCCTAAGTAACCCAAAATCCTATCCCGTTTAAAATCACTAACGAGTTCACTACCACACACATAAGCAAACACATAGTTATGTAACCAGCACTAGTTAAAGCATTAGTTTGTTTGTTTTACGTGGCTGCTACGACACGCTTCAGTGCAATGCACTTCGAATAAAATCATTCATTATAACTTTGAAACTGTATTCAAAATATTCATACTCGACTGACGGCTCTACTATGTTGAGCAAGCACTTTAATCATACTCTAATTCAGAGGTATGAAGCGAGTTTCTATACCTTAGTCACTAAATATAATTAGTAAGCTTACAAGTAAAAATAAATTTATCAGGCAGACTTATAAATATTAATTCAATATTTTATTTCGAAATCTATTCCATTTGATACATTCGGATTTAATAAAAATTTGTAATTAAAATACTTTTCAAAAATGTGGTAATCATTTTTATAACTTTGGTTAAAGTCTTTTATTCTTTTTATTATTTGACGCCATAACTATAATATAATTAATAAGCTTATAAATAGAAATAATTTTATCAAATAATATTTTATAAATATTAATGCGAGTTTTTATTTTGAAGCATATTTCATTGATACATTAGATTTTATTAAAAAGATTAATAATGAAAATAATAAGAATATTTTTATAAACGCGTAACTTCCGAGTGTTGAGTCCAGGTACTGAAAATAATAAGAAAATTTCTATTATTAACAAATTTTAATCGGCTTAGAATTTCCACTGTTTTCCCATGCTAATATCCTACAGTGGAAAACGAGGTTGTTAGGATGGAAAACCAGGGTATTTGGTGGCAAAACGTAGCATTACGCTTTTGCGTCCAGATAGGAAGCGCGTAAAGTCACTGAGTGTTGAAAAATTAGGAAAGTAATTTGCGCGTTTTTATGGAATAAGTTAATTGTTAAAATTAAAATTGCATAAATATTATTAACCATGTATAGATTAAGCGTATAAAAGAAATATGTAAGTGCGAGTGAACAATAGTAAAAAGATAAAAACCCACCCAACCTTGAATACAAAAATAACGGAAGTAAATCCTTGCTTTCAATTTCTAAAGCGACCAACCCTTAATAGTAACGAAAATGCACCTTCGTATTTGTAAAACAAGCTTTGTTCATCTGTAATCCTGGAGAGCTTCTATCTCGAGCTAGCGAAAGGGGAACGTTCCCAAAACACGTCTATTTCTCCACAAATCGAGAAGAGTTTTAAAAGAGAGTACTAGCCTGTGGCCCCGGATATTCACTTATAACGTAAGTAAATTAATTGAAATAAGGATTAAGGGTTCTAATTTTTTGTTAGAGTATCGATGGGCTATTCACTCTGATTTTCTTTACGGGTACCATGTTTTACCACTGTTAAAAGACGCGCGTCGAAGTACGGTACGATGTGGCTACTCTTACGAGCCCAGCCCTTAGGTCGTCTTGTTATAACTTCGTATTAAATTATTTGTTTAGATAACCCAGAGTTGCTAAATAACTACCTCGGAACTAAGACCAATTAATAAGCAAAAATAACTACCCAACCATTGTTTCAGTCCGGTGGAGGGATTTAAATATATTAGCTCTCCCAAGTAGCGCTTTTCTACACTGAGGCCAGAATGCGCGAGTGTTTAGCCCCTCGGTGACACTATAAACTACTTCAATCTCACTATTAAATTTAGAGAGCTGCAACTCCGTGGAAGAACTCCGAAACCCGCTGGGTTCCGCGTTTAAGCGATGGGAACTCCAGGAGTTGGAAATGTTTTTCTAAGATAAAATTGGAGTTGGGTGGCATTGGAAGTTTTCGTGTGCGGAGTTGGGAGGCAATGGGAATAATGATAATTATAATTGCGGAGTTGGGAGGCATTGGAAAATTATCTTAAAACATGCATATCTACGGAGTTGGAATAATTAAGTCTTGTAAGTGGTAGGGCTCCAATTTAAAAGCGGACTTTAGCGTTGTTTGTCTTCAGAAGCTTCGTACGGAATTCTTTTTTTACCCGTAACCCACCGTGACACGTCCCCTCAGTGAGTCTCTCACACAATGGGGCCGCGGGCGCTTTCCTTTTCTCTTAAACCCATTGACAAGAGTCTCCTTTCTAGCTTTGAGGCATATTAAAGTAAGGCAGTAGGCATATTGGCAGGCACAACTAATAACAGAATGGACTCTAGTGTTAGTATTTCTTGAATCGTGAAGTTCGTGGCCTTGTCCTTCAAAATAGCAGTTGCGAAGCGAATCAGTCCGATTTTAATTAAATAGCGAATTTAAGAAACTAAGCGTAAAATATGACTCAACGACAACGCGTACCGCCTTTTTCCCCAAAATCTTAAGTTTTAATGTCTAGAAGAATTTTATGAGTAAATATTATTCCTTATTTGAAAATCATAATTTATAAGTACTCAGGCCAAATTTGAAAGAAAACTAATGAGCTACAACTTTCTATTTTTCCAATTCTAAAGAGTGAAGAAATCTTCCAAAGACTAGAAACTAGAAAGATTTTAATGGACGAAGCTAGGAGTTTAAGAAATTTTAATTTTCATGGAAGGAATTGGGAGAAGTTTAAGAAATTTTAATTTTCATGGAAGGAATTGGGAGGAGTTTAAGAAATTTTATTTTTCATGGAAGGAGTTGGGAGGAGTTTAAGAAATTTTAATTTTCATGGAAGGAGTTGGGAGGAGTTTTACATTTCGCTTGGCGGAGTTCTGCGGAGTTCAAACTTTTGATTATGGCATTGGGAGGAATTGGAGTCATTGTTGCGTATTGACTTGGAGTTGGAAGGAGTTGGAGTTTAATACTTTCATTTTGCAGCTCTCTAGGTAAATTATACATTGTCGAGGGGCCCGACATTTTCACGAAATCCCGTACGCTTCTCACGAAATCTTTGAAGTAATCAATAAATTACGAAATCAAAGAGGAAATTCCGAAATCTTAGGCGAAATCAAGAAGAAATCCCGAAATTCCGTACGTTTTTTTTTTGGTATAGTTGGACCCCTCGTATATTGTACTTGGTATGCCTCAAAACATAAACATTTATAGCTTAGAAAGAAATACCAATATGGCGGCAAGGAATAGAGTAACGCCGGAATTGCCAGGAACGTTTGAATCAATACCGAACATCTGTAATTATAATAAACTAGCTGTTACTCGCGGCGTCGCTCGCGTTTAATAAGAACTTCCATCAAAATTATATAAAAAATGGGTAGATTTTACTGATGACCAATATTTTTGTAGCACCCTAGGAGCGAAGGCACTCGGCGTTGCCCGTCAGCCCGTCGGGACATTTTTATTACTTTTCACGCGGACATTATTCCATAAAGAAGGGTTTTTAAATTTCTGGCCGCCATTTAAAAAGATGGCCACAAATCGAACCCGAAAGACCATTCAGCCCGTTTATAGGTTAAAGGAAACCAGTGTACTAAATATTTGCGAAATCGGTTGAAACGCGCGGACTTTGTTGCAGAGAAGATTTTTTACATTTCGGGGCGCCATTTATTAAGATGGCGGCGGATTGGAAAAATCTTTCTTAGTACGCGCCTACTACTTACGAGTAACGTTCCTGCAAATTTTCAGCCTTCTAGGGCAAACAGTTTGGATTATCAGTCAGTTTGTCAGTCAGAACTTTGATTTATATATTTATATATTTATATATAGATAAATAAATTAGTTCTTCCATGATAGAACTAAACAGAAATATTCATTAATTTGCTTCAACCGGGAAATAATAATGCTTGAACACGAAAGATTTGATTAAACAAAATTCCTAATAAATAAAAGTTAAACAAGATGGGCCAAGGGACCGTACTTAACAGGCGTACATAAAATTTACGGGAATAGCCCCTCGATGCGCTTCTATTATTATCTGTGCTAAAATGATTACCAGTAATCCTTACTTCAATAAACTTATTCATGTTATAATTGTAATAGCGCGACGCCAAGAGAAAACTTGAGTGAGTAGCCCCTCGATGCGCTACCCTTAACATGGCTAAAACATGGACGAACCAATAATGAAGGACGGATGGTAGAGGGAGAAAGTTGAAAAATACTTGTTAATTCGCCTTCTAGCGGCAGAAAGTAGCAAACCGGATAGTGGGGGGCTTATGGGGGAATGAACGTTCTAAAGAGGGAAGCATGGACGAACCAATACTGAGGGACCGATGGGAGAGGGAGAAAGTTGAAAAATTCTAGTTATGTTCCCATTTTCCCCAATCCCATAATACCCAAAAGGAATATTTCGCCCAAAAGATTTTTTGTCCCATTTCGCCCAAAAGATTTTTTTTCCCATTTCGCCCAAGCCCGAAAGTTGAGATCTAATTTTAGCCTATAGAAATAAAAAAGACCTAGAGAAAATTAGCCTTGGGTTGGGTTAGGCTAGGTTAGGTTAGGTTGGGTTGAGTTAGGCTAGGTGGTGGGAAGCCTTCACATGAGCAGTTCCCTTATGAGCGGATTTCATATTAGCGGTCCTCATAACAACAGTTCTCTAAATAGCGGTTCCCGAAATGGCAGTTCACAGCAATTACCGTTACAGCAGTTCTCTAAAGAGCGGAAAAACAGATATGCGAAAAACCATCGTTGTTTCATGTTATGGTGTAAGCTTGCCCAGCTGGGTTATATGAACTCAAAAATAACTAGGTCAGATATGGATAAATTGGGTAGGTTAAAACTGAATTTTTCAACTAAATAGTATTAGGTCAGGTTAGGTTAGGTTAGGTTTTGTTTCGTTTGGTTAGACTTAGGTTAGTAATATTTTGGTAATGGTTTAACAATGTTACGCCTTTTCCAAATAAATTAATGTTTACAATTATCTTCTTCCGAAATAAAATAACCTTTCTCAAATTATAATATGCCTTTTCCAAAAAATAACTGTTTACAATTATCTTCTTCCGAAATAAAATAACCTTTCTCAAATTATAATATGCCTTTTCCAAAAAATAACTGTTTACAATTATCTTCTTCCGAAATAAAATAACCTTTCTCGAATTATAATATGCCTTTTCCAAAAAATAACTGTTTACAATTATCTTCTTCCGAAATAAAATAACCTTTCTCGAATTATTTTTCTATCCTGGTAAGAGAATTGTAAACTGATACAGCCTGAAGAATAGTACAATATTTAAGTGTACTTTTAAAAAAAAATGCACAAATACGCGCCGAGTTTATTAAAGCAGTGGAAGGCACGGATCGAGAGGATATTGTAAGCCAATGTTTCTGTTTTGGGGGAAAAATATTTTGGGACAAATGAGATTGGGAGAAATGGGAATTGGGGAAACTGTTTTTGGGTGAAATGGGGGAGAATCAATTCGCCTTCTAGCGGCAGATAGTAGCAAACCGAATCAACGTTCTAAAGAGGGAAGCATCTAACGTCCCATTTTGTCTAGATGGCGCTAGCTTTTTCCGGGATTTGACTCTGTATTTTTCATAACCCCCCTCCATTTTATGGCTGAAAAGGGGGAAGGAAGCTTAACATTGGTTGTTTAGTCGCTTAGTATGGGGCTCTATGGGCTGCCATCGGTCCTTCAGTATTGCTTAGTCCATGGCTAAAATGATTAATCGTAAGGCCATTATAAAAACGAGGTTTTAGCTTTAACAATGCTAAACTGATTACTCACAAGTAACCCTTAATATAAATAGAAATTATTATATGTATTGCAATTTGAAATTAAGTTTAATCAATATGAGAAATTTGGTTTTAATCGCATAGTTCACACATGTGTTATGATTAGAAATTTTACAAGAACAAGGCGACCCAAGGGCTCGTTATAGTAGCCACATCGTACGAGTGAATAGCCCCTCTATACCGTACCCTAATGAGTGGTAACCCCTCTATACCTTACCCCGATGAGTGAATAGCGCTATCTTTTACAATGCTTAAATAATTTACCGTGCATAAAATCAGAGTGAATAGCCCCTCGATGCCCTACCCTAAACGGTGATAGAATTATTACCCGTATAAATTTACTTATGCCGTAATTGTAATATTCCGGCGAATCGAAGAACAGATAGTTTTAGTGATTATCCCCTCGATGAGTTTACAACATAGACTTATACCGATGCACACTTATCGCTTCTTATAAATTTCTAACATGAACTTATGGTCAGAAGAGTTTGAAAGAGAAAGAATTCGGTAAAACACCCAACAATTGTAATATCCCGGTGCCTTAAGACCATTCTAAAAAGAACGTCAGTAAATACTTGCTTTTGCTTTCAAAATTTCCCTCGATTTCTTTGAATGTGAAAATAGGGGAGCGTGAAACTCTTATTGTCGACGGGTAAAAGGAATTTTTAAGGGAGGGTATATGGCTTAACCTAACTATCATAATTTCCTTCCTTTTAAAATACACGAACGAAAAATTTCACCTCACCACAATTCTCTCCCATTCACTCTCCCTTCAATGACGATCGAAAAATTTTATACTGTCTAAGGCAGTTCTCTTTCACGACGCCGCCACCGCCACCGCCACCACCGCCACCACCACCACCACCACCACCAACAGGCCAGGTCAAACTAAGACCCACATCGTAGATGTTCATCATACGATGTGGCTAAAAACGGGTATAAATGCGGAGTTTGATATTTTGAATGTTTTGGAAGTGTTTTCGGGAGAAAGCTTTGGAAATAGGTAAAATTCGAGAACACTAGTTTAAAGAGGACATTTTGGTCTATTAGATTTGCGTGGCGGAAGGAGCCATCTTATTTACAAGCGGTGATTTGACACAAGGAATTTGAATATTATGGAAATATGGGGTTTTCTGTTTAATTTTTTGATTTTTTAGCCACATCGTATGATGAACATCTATACGATGTGGGTCTTAGTTTGACCTGCCCTGTTGGTGGTGGTGGTGGTGGTGGCGGCGTCGCGAAAGAGAACTGCCTTAGACAATATAAAATTTTTCGATCGTCATTGAAGGGAGAGTGAATGGGAGAGAATTGTGGTGAGGTGATATTTTTCGTTCGTGTATTTTAAAAGGAAGGAAATTATGATAGTTAGGTTAAGCCATATACCCTCCCTTAAAAATTCCTCTTACCCGTCGACAATAAGAGTTTCACGCTCCCCTATTTTAACATTCAAAGAAATCGAGGGAAATTTTGAAAGCAAAAGCAAGTATTTACTGACGTTCCTTTTAGAATGGTCTTAAGGCACCGGGATATTACAATTATTGGGTGTTTTACCGAATTCTTTCTCTTTCAAACTCTTCTGACCATAAGTTCATGTTAGAAATTTATAAGAAGCGATAAGTGTGCATCGGTATAAGTCTATGTTGTAAACTCATCGAGGGGATAATCACTAAAACTATCTGTTCTTCGATTCGCCGGAATATTACAATTACGGCGTAAGTAAATTTATACGGGTAATAATTCTATCACCGTTTAGGGTAGGGCATCGAGGGGCTATTCACTCAGATTTTATGCACGGTAAATTATTTAAGCATTGTAAAAGATAGCGCTATTCACTCATTAGGGTAAGGTATAGAGGGGTTACCACTCATTAGGGTAGGTTATAGAGGGGCTATTCACTCGTAAGATGTGGCTACTATTTCGAGCCCGTGGGTCGCCTTGTTTAAATGCGTTTTCGGGAGAATGCTTTGCAATTAGGTTTGGTTAGGAGGACGTCACTTTCTCTTTGGAGCGGTTATACACTCCAAGTATATTAAAACGGCTGGCCTAAAGTATTTTCATGATGAATGTAACATAAAAAAATTAAATACCATCGTATAATATTAGAAATTGGTTTTGTTATGTCATATTTTGCTGATTTATTACTATTTTGTTCTTACAATCCTTAGTTTTAAAATAATTATTTAGAAAATGTTTGGATCTAGTGTTTATTTTACGTAGGTCTTAAATTGTTTTAAGTTAATTTAATTAACTTAAATCTTTGCGCTCCCGAGATTTTATTTATTTAAATTCCATCGGGAAAAACCCGAAGTGCGGGTTTTTCGGTGCAATGGGGTTGTCCCATTGGACCAAATCATAAATCCGCCAAAGTGCGGGTTTTTCGGTCAAATGGGATTGGGTTCGGTTGATTGGGATTCGGCGCAATGGAAGTGAACCGTATAAAAGCACCCTCTGCTATATTTAAACCGCGTGAAACTAGCTGGTTTAAAACGAACTTTTTAAAACCTTTACAAAAAGTTAGAGTTAACTTTGCACTACGAGAAATAAGATACTGTACCTTTTCAGCCTTTGCTAGTACTGTAAAGTTGGGTTTTAAAAAAAGTGTACCCCCTTGGTCGCGAAACCTTGGGTCTAACTCGCAAAAAATTATCCACCTCGTAATGTTAAGCTGCCTAGAGATTAACATTACGATTTCGGATTGAGTATAAATATAAAATCCCTGGCGGGATTTTCTTAATAACAGAAAGTTTTAGTGATTATCCCCTCGATGATCGAGTTAACTTTAACAGTGCTAAAATGATTAAATACTTAACGTTCAATTAATACACGTACAGAAACTTTTAGTTTACAACTTATGCCTACGCATACTTATCGCATCTTAAAAATTTCTAACATGAACTTATGGCCAGAAGCGTTTGAAAGAGAAAGGGAGAGTATATATAGCTTAACCTTACTATCATAATTCCCTTCCTCATAAGTAGACGAACGAAAAATATCACCTCACCACAATTCTCTCCCTTTCACTTTCCCTTCAACGACTAACGAAAACTTTTATACAGCCAAAGGTGGGTATACTGGCACGACGACGGGGACAATAACAACAGGGCAGGTCAAACTAAGAGCCTCACCGTAGATGTACGTCATACGATGTGGCTAAAAATACTTTAACGTACTTTTTCTTACTTGAGAAGTATTACTACTGAAAGCTTATGCAGAGTTGAGAATATTTAAATCGAGTCCATGGTCTTACCTTTTATGATGGCGGCAGGAGGAAGGGGGGGATGAAGAGAAACGTCCAAACCGCAGTCCCCATCTCTTTAGATGGTTACTGAAAGAACGTGTAAAGGATCAAAATTAAACACTTACGCCCGTCTTTTCACAAACTAAGTAAAGAAATAAATCTTTTAAATTAATTTTTGGGACCCTTTTACGAACTGAAAGAGCTTACCTTCCTCAATACACGTATATTAATAATCTACACCTAGATTAGGCGGGAATAGAACTTTCTAATCTAGTAATTCTCTATTGTGAGTGTAATATTTTCCTTTATGTTTAGCATATTTTTCAAGTTGCTAATTTAATTACTATACCAGGGATAGATTTAATTTTAGAAGCAGGAATGGAGAACGGTTAGTATTTACTTCAGTCCGACTCATAGCCTAGTATAGAGACCCTCCCTCCAACACGTAATTAAAAGTTTAAATTATCTTATAGGCTCACTAAAAGTACGTTTTGATGACGTTGCTGACTCGGTTGCTGACGGGGAAGGCGAAAAATACGTAATTTCTTTTTACCTCTGCCGCTCTGACCATATCCCTCCGTCCCGTGGAAGGCGGTCCGTTTTTTATCGTTATTTATTTATATTAATAGTAAATTATGGTTCTTAGATAAAGGTAACGGTTTTTTACTCTTTCCCTACACCAAAAACTCTACAAGAAAAGTGTTTAAGATGGATTAAAATTTGTGGGAGGGTCGAGTTAACGCCCGATAAAATTAAAAAAATATCACTACAAGTGCAGTCAACAGTAATATAGGCGGCGTTGCTTCAAAGTCCTAAGCAAGCGTGAAAATAAATTTTATAAAAACAAGGCGACCCAAGGGCTCGTAATAGTAGCCACATCGTACGAGTGAATAGCCCCTCTATACCTACCCTAATGAGTGGATAACCCCTCTATACCTACCCTAATGAGTGGATAACCCCTCTATACCTTACCTAACCTACTGTGATTGTTCAATCCTTTACTCCTCAATTCGAACTCGGAAACGATAAAAATGTACTGCGCACACACGACAATTTAAACGAACGTCAACAATAACAAAAAATTATTAATTATAATAAGAAATTACTAAATAATTGTTAAAAGAAGTTAAAAAAATATTCCGCAATATCTTAGCACCAAAAAAATAAACGTCTCTTCGTTTTGAAGCTTTTACAAGAATGAAAGGAAAGGAATGCTGCCCCAAGCTAGTACCTTCTTTTAAAACTCTTCTCGATTTATGGAGAAACGACGTAACTTCTAGTAATAAACACCACCTTTCCAAATATAACGTCGGTATATAGTTCCTTTTGCTTTTTAAAAATCCCCCTCGATTTCTTTGAATTTTGAAATCGGGGGGGGGGGGGGGTGAGATGAAAAGCGTGAAACCCTTATTGTTGACGGGTGACAGGAATTTTAAAGGGAGTATTAAACCTTCCATTTAAATTAAGCCAATACTAAATTCCTCTCTCTCTCTCTCTCTAGCTTTAAATATATGGAGCAAACGTAAACCACATTTCACAAAGCTTAACCTTACCTGTACAATTAAATGTATGCTTGCACTTACTATTATAATCCCCATCCTTTTAAAACACAAGAACGAAAAATATCACCTCACCACAATTCTCTCTCATTCACTCTCCCTTCAATGTCGAACGAAACGTTTTATAGAGATGGGCCGATACCAGTTTAAACCGATACCGATATGATCCGATACTTGGGAAACCGATACGTACCGATACCGATATTTTACCCGATCCTTCGATTAAACCGATATCAAACCGATACCGATATGGCATCGGTATCGGCCCATCTCTATAGATGATTCTCGATCCAATTTCGGTACTTGAAACTATAAAACTGGCTTTTCATACGAAAAACCCATTTTAGACACTAGTTACGTTATCCAAAAATAGATGAAAAACTGTGCTGTCTCAGAGTTTAGGTCTTATGGCGCCATCTACTCTAAACATAAGTATTTATTTTCTTCAAAAAATATCGGGTAGAAATATCGGTTCATTTTCAACCGATACCCCATCTCTAACGTTTTATACTGCCAAAGCAATAAAATAACCATTTCTTCGGTTAGCTCTGACTAACTATTTCTTTGGGTAACTCTGACCACATTCCAAATCGCGAAAAACTACTACGACCACCACGACCACCACCACCACCACTCCCACAGGCTCGCGGGACAAACTAATAGCCTCATCGTATATATACGATGTGGCTAAAAAACTATCCACTCTAGAAGCTTGAATCCATTTTGGTATGGGAGGAGGACTATTCCCATCTGGAACTCCCTTCCTACCGAAGTGGTCTCCCAGCCCACTCTTCCCCTCTTTAAATTCAAACTACGTAAGTTTCTTAAAATTTAACTCGAATGAAGGGAAAGTAATCCACCACTCCCTATCTATTCTTTATTATCGGTGTACTATTTAGTTAATTTATGTTCGTTAGATTGGAGCTGTAAGGCGTCATAGCCCGGCCTAGCTCGACAATTAAATGGAGCAAAAAAAAGAACGTCAAAACACACATCTCATTAAAATTTCAGGTCCTTTGGATGAATAGAGTGCTGTCAGAAGCGACGGTGTGACGTCACTCATGCTGTTTTCCCATAAAGAAAAAACGGTAACTGTCATGGCCGCCCATTGCTAAAGGCAGACTCGTGACGTTTAACCTTGGATCTGACGTCACAACTGACAGCACTCTATAGGACAAAGGATCTGGCTAAAAAACCTACCTCTAGTACCTCCTTCCATAGAACTTACTGTTAATTTTGGGTTCCTTTGAATTTTCTTCAAAAGTCGTGCTTATACATGTAAATGGAATTCTTTGAACGGGCTTTTATAGCGCGAGCAGCTTGCGTCGTGTTGCGCGAGATCGAGAGGGCTATGCTCAGCTCTAAAATTGCACACAGCTGGCCCCGCTATGAAACTTGTTCTCTGATTGGTTAATGGAAGGCCGGTACATTCAAATGACTAGCATTTAATGGGCGCATTTAGGCCTAAATTCCAGGTTTTTCGAAGTCCGATCAAAATATTATAGCCATTAAACAGTTAAATTTTTCAATAATTGTTTTTTATTCAAAAGTCTTGAGAATTTTACCATGAATACAAGTGCGTTGGACTGCGTTTTGTGTTAAAATTTGGCATTTAACCTTGACTATTCTAATTATAAATGACCACAAACCAACTCCCCCATAGTTTTATCTCCTAAAGGTTAGGCTTAGCTAGGTCAGGTTTGGTATAATGGGGGTCAGTTTGGGGTCACGTGCCTTATGCAATAAATTGTATCAGAGGAAATAATTATAAAACTGATTATATTAAAATATAAATAGGTGTAAATAAAAGCTATTTAAAATTTGTCTCATATTTGAAGTTATTTCTAAAGTATAAGGACTAGAAATTGATTTATATACTTTTTTAAATAAACTTAAAGGGACTGTAAAGAAGGCATCGGCGGGTGGGTAAAAATTATTTGAAATACGTCAGAGGCACGTGACCGAGGAGAGGAGTGGTTCAAAGGAGCTTAGTTCGTTTCATTTCGAAAACTACCACTTCGGGTAATTGTCGCTACAATCTCGCGAAAAACAAGGACTAGATGTTAATTAGTTCCACTCTACGAGGAGTCTTTGTATCTTGGAATCACGTGATGTCTGTGACGTATTTCAAATAATTTTTACCCACCCGCTGATGCCTACTTTGCAGTCCCTTTAAGTTACATTAGATTTTGGTAAAGGACCTGTGAAATAACCTATTGTCTAATCTAACGATAAAGCGTTTCCGAAATTCGAATTATTAAATATATCACAATACTGCGTTGAATTTATCACAGTACATTTCTTTTCAAAGATGGAATTAGAATTATCATAAGTTCACAAGATATGTTCCATAAGTTACAAACTGGTTATTGAGAGGTTGTCAGGAAGTGACGTAGGTCATAGATTCAAGATTCTGGTTAAGCGACGCCTGGTGAGGCGCTGTCAAAGACTTAGTAGGAAGATGGACTGCAAAAAACGCGTGTGGTCAATTCTCGCTTGTCGTTCTCCAACTAGCTCTCAATAAGACTCTACCAAGAAGTTATATCAGTATCTCAGAGAGAAGGTATAAGATGCCTTTGTATTCGCGCGCCATAGTCCCAGTCCCCCTTTCAAAATTCAAGGAGGGACGTAAAAGGAGGCGCTGGGCTATTTCGCCTCTCCTCAGTCGGAAAATATAACTGTAGTTTTCGTCACTCGCGTCGTCGCGCTGACGTGAGTTTTCAAGAACCAATGAGATGCTGGTTTTAATTTAGAGACGGGGATTGACTCCGGACCTACTATACGTTTGGACTGGAGATAAAGCTGGAAATCTGGCGAATTTATACCTTCTCTCTGAGATACTAGATATAACTTCTTGACTCTATTATAAGAAGTATAAGTGTAATATTTATGGAAATTATCTTATAAACTTATGGAATTTATTAGAGTATTATCATTATTACACCTTTCAAGGGTAGAAAAAATTTTTGCTTCAGTTTCTTTTATATAAAAGTGATGGAATTATTCTAACGACTCGAATTGTAGCGCGGACAAAAATTAAATTGTTTCAAAATGACGATGGAAATTATAATAAAAAAATGTTTTTGTTTTTTTTTCATTACCGGTATTTTTGTTAACTGTTGGAAAAAGACTTCGGTTTTTTTGGGTAATGTTTTTTAATTAATAGCCTTTCTTTTTCTTCGCGTCCGATTGCTTCTTGAGGTAAGCCTGAATGTAGAAGTTCATGAAAAGAGCCGCCATAATCGCCGTATAAACTAACTGCCATATAAATATTGGTTGTGGATATCCGCAGTCTAATATCATTCCTATGCCAACGTGGCTGATAATGAGGATGAATTGAATCTACGCGGTCAAAAACAAGATTTACATTTCAGAATTTGTATCTTATTGCGAGTGAGATAAAAGTGCCGCCATAGATGGTGTGAAGGGATAAAAAATTTCAGATGGTGCATAGAGGCAACAGAAATTTTACGTATAATCAAGAAGTTATATCAGTATCTCAGAGAGAAGGTATAAGATGCCTTTGTATTCGCGCGCCATAGTCCTAGTCCCCCTTTCAAAATACAAGGGGGGACGTAAAAGGAGGCCGGGCTATTTCGCCTCTCCTCAGTCGGAAAATATGACTGTAATTTTCGTCACTCGCGTCGTCGCGCTGACGTGAGTTTTCAAGAACCAATGAGATGCTGGTTGTAATTTAGAGACGGGGATTAACTCCGAACCTACGTTTGGACTGCTGGAGATAAAGCTGGAAATCTGGCGAATTAAACCTTCTCTCTGAGATACTAGATATAACTTCTTGATATAATGGTGTGAAGTGCTAATAAAAATATACAGATCCAACCAAAACGATCTACAAATGGGTCAAACTGCCAACAAACAAATGTTCTATAGATGGTACAAAGACAATAGACACTCTGCAGATGGTGTAAAGCGCGAATAAAAATGTTGAAGTGTAACAAAATATATCTGAAGATGGTGCAAACCAAAAACATCCAACAAGTACTCTACTGACGGGGCAAAGTGGCAAATAAAAATGTACAGATCCAACAAAAAATCGACAAACGAAGGAAACAGCCAAACAATATTCTAAAGATGCTGCAAACCGTCAATAAATACGCTACAAATGGAGTCATCAGAAACTCTTCGGATAGTGCAAAGAGAAAAACAATCTAGATGGTGCAAAACTGCAAACACCAAACATGGGCGCTACAGACGTTGCAAACTGCAAACATCAAACATAGGCGCTTCAGATGGTGCAAACTGCAATGAGCAAACAAATGAGCTACAGATGGTGCAAAACTCTACAAAAGGATAACAGTGTAAAAGTGCATTAACCATAGCTATAAACAAAAACTAAAGGGGAACAAATGAGACAAAATCCCATCAAATATCAGTGAAGAAAATGTAAACAAATCTTACAAGTTGAAGTTGAGTCAAATGTCTTTTCCACCACAAATATTTTTGAGCTTTTGGTCCCAGAGCGGAGAGTCCATAATAAGTATACATAATAACGTGCACAAAACTATTGGCAGCTCCGATTAGGAAACCTAGAAAAAAAATGCAAGATTAATAATAATGCCAGATTTATTACTTCCACATTCCTCTTCAACTCACTATGACCACCAGGAACGTATTTGCAACCAACCCAACAATTAACGACAATCGTCCAATGATGATATACGTGGAGGAAAGTTACTTGCGAATCTTTCTTTCTCATAATAAAAAACACTGTATCTAATAGCTCGATTAGTTTAGACATAAAGCCTAACCAGACGACTCGAGCCATCTGTAATCAAGTTTAAATTCAAATCAGTAAAAAATCATATCAATCAGTTTAAGAAATTGACCGAAGAAGGTTATTTCTTAAACTCTCCATTATAAATTCTACCATAAGTTAATAAGATATGTTCCATCCATAAGTATGACAGTACCTATACTTCATAATCAGGGTCCGTACGAAATTTTTACTTTCAAAATCCCTGACTTTTCCAGGTTATCCCTGACCAAATTTTGGCAATATCCCTGACCATTTTAAGGTGTTTACCAGAGCCCACTTCATCACACCTGTCTCATATTTAGCATTGCTCGAAGCATGGTTTGATATACCAAACGAAATCACTGATATATCCCTGACTTTTTAGGAATTTTTTTTAAAATCCCCGACTTATCCCTGACTTTTTCTCCTATTATCCATATCCCTGACTTATCCAGGTTTTCCAGGTTATCCAGGTTCCGTACGAACCCTGATAATGCTAGAGACTTACAGCTCGAACTAGTTCGAGAACGACAAGCGTGAATTGATTGGCTACACTCGGTTAATTTTGCAGTCCATCTAGTCCTATTTAGTCTGTACTAAGTCTTTGATAGCGCCTCACCAGTCGTCGCTTTACCAAAATCTATGACCTACGTCACTTCATGACAGTAACCAGTGACAAACTTATGGAACATATCTTATAAACTTACGATTCTGCAAACGTACCCTTAAACCTAATGGACTATTTGTATGATCAACTGGTTGACAAAGTAAATTATACTTTGCTTGAACGACGACTATAACAAGCTGAAAAAGAAATTCAAACCAAGTTGCATGGTCAATCAAAGATTAAATTTAAATTCTTTAAGTAATTAACGCACTTCTTTAAATAGATAAGCACATCCTATAACTAGAAAAAAATTATAGACGACTAGAACACTTCGACATTCTAACGGCGCGCGATTTCGCATAATTTTTGGTCCCAAATAGACAACGAGCAGATAAAAACACAATATTCCGAGTGTAGGAAAGGGTGTGTTCATTAGCGGCCAGTCTTTCACCCTGGGATCTTTTAATAATTACAATAAAAACAGTTAATTACGCTGCTAGACCATAAGTTTATAAGATATGTTCCATAAGTATGTCACTAGCCATACTTCGTAATGTTAGAGGCTTAATGAGAGCTAGTCCAAGAACGACGTGAGAATTGACTACACTCGGTTTTGCAGTCCATCCTCCTCTTTAGTCTGTACTAAGCTTTGACAAGGCCTCACTACGCGTCGCTTTACAAGAATCTATGACGTTTCACCTACGTCACTTCATGACAAGCTCTCATTAACGAGTGACACACTTATGGAACATATCTTATAAACTTATGGCTAGACTAATTAATTTAGTAAATTTACCTCCAAGGGACATTAGGTAATGATACATCCCTATAACATCAATGGAACTCTCAGTTCTATTCATTTTCTGCGAAGAATTTGTACTTGAAATTGTTTTATTACGTATAAAGTATAAACACTCCCAGGAATTGGAAAACGGCTAGTGTTTGGTATGAATTCTAGAAAAAGAAATCAAACACTATATTTAGCGCAAATTCTCTTATATAATAAATAGAACACTGCAATTTTATATAATGACTAAAGATAGATAAGATTTGATTTTGCAAAAAAAGAAAAGATTGTTAAAAAAAATCTTCAGATAAAAAACTGCAAAAACCTTCAAGAAATCAAGATATAAATTAAACTTTACTCAGGTACCGTTGACTTTGGTTTCAATGCAAAAATGATATTATTGATCCAATTTTTTATATATAAAAAATAGAGGCTGACAAATCAAATCAAATTGCATTCTCACTCATTACCACACCTATTTCACTCTGATTACACTACTAAATTAAGAATTAATTAACGATTAATTAGGGGTATTTATTTGAAAAGGATTTTGATTACGCAAATATAATACTAAAATAAAATTTACAGAAGGAATAGGAGAGACCTGGACGTACGTACCTCACTTAGAGAAGGAAATCAATGAACATTTGAAGAAAGAAAGAATCAACTAGGTTATATTTTAATAATATCATCGCAGAGGGTCGTGGTCTAGGAACATTTAAACATATTATAGAAATGCGACGGCAACGCGGTTGGTTATTCTAGTATCACAATGGGTATATTATTTCATTATTATTTTACGGAGCATTTACCCTTAACACCCCCCATAGTTTAGCTTCCAGGGCAGGCCCTATCGGCTTTAATTTTTGGAAGGAATGTATATAATAAAATAGGACCCCCGGAAACAGACAGCGCATGCACCAATTCACCGTGAAAGGTCCCCCCTTTAATCCAAGGAGGATTAATAAACAGAGTGATTAATCAATAAATTTAAAAGCATTTCGCTCAGAAAAGTGTCATGATATTTGACACAATAATTGTTCAAAATAAAACGTAATGGAGCATAACATGTCGATAACAAAAGTACATAGATAAAATCAATTTATGTCTATAGAGTGCTGTCAGAAGCGCCGGTGTGACGTCACCCATGCTGTTTTCCCATAAAGAAAAAACGGTAACTGCCATTGCTAAAGGCAGACTCGTGACGTTTAACCTTGGATCTGACGTCACAACTGACAGCACTCTATATACCTCAAAGTTCTGAATGATTGCTAGCCTAAACCAAGGCTGAAATTTCGCAGGGACGTTACTCTTAAGTAGCATGCACGCACAAAGAAAGATTTTTTAAATCCGCCACCATCTTGAAAAATGGCGGCGAGAAACATAAAATAACCTTCTTTATGGAATAATGTACGCGCATTTCAACAGATTTATTTAATATTTAGTACATTGTTTCACCATAGCCTATAGAGAGGCCTCGTGGCTTTTGGGCTTAGATATTAGATGATGTTAATCACTAAAATCCTACATACATCAAGCGCCCCAAAAAAATTGCACCTCCGGTATTAAATTCTCCTTGACTTTTGTGACAGCTCGCCGACGTCTCTTCTCTCCCCATACACACACCCAATACAATTTGCTCTTGGGCTTCCCTGAATGAATTTCATCTTCACCGCGAACAAAGAAGCGCTTTTTTTAAAAAATAGGGAAACCCTGCCGATTTTAAAAAGCGGGATTCCCAATTATCCTTATAAATGCACCCCGTCAATATTCTAAAAAAGCGTCAAACCGAATAAATATATTTTTATCAATTCAATAAAGAAGTTTACAAAATTTCATTTTGAAAATAAATAAAACCAAAACCATACAAAAGATGAATAGCAACGTGACCATTTTATGGTCATTGTCAAGAGTGTTTCCTATGTTATTAACCCTAAAGAATGGACTAAAATAGGGCCTATTTATAGCATTATAGTTCCTGTTTACGCGATATACTGAGTCTGACAGACATCTTTCTCGAATGTATAAGGCTTGTTAAAACAGAAATAGACTCCTACAAATATTTCAAGTTTTACCGTGATAATTCAATTAATTGTTTATCTAAATCTTTAACTTTGTTAAGCCTATTTTTAATACTATTTTCTTGATTAATATTTGCATTAATTTTCGGCATAAGTTATAAAAAAATCCGCTAGCGAGTGATGCTTACATAATCAATAATCTAGTCTAGTGTTATATAAAGCGGCGTCTAGCCTCATTGCGTAACATTCAAAGCGACCCAGTCTTAAATCGTTACTTGTTAGGTCACAATAAATCAGAATAAAATGAAAAATATTATTATTACCGGTGCTAATCGCGGTATTGGTTTAGAATTTGTTAAAAAATTAACTAGTGGTTCATTCCCAACTAAAAATATTTTTGCTGCTTGCCGAAAACCTCAAGAAGCCAAGGTTTAATTGGAAAAGTTTTAATTACCTTGCGATATTTCTAATTAAAATACGAAAAATTTTGTTTTAGGAACTTCAAGATATTAAATCCAAATCCCAAAATGTCAACGTCCATATTTTACAATTGGGTAAGATAAAGATTTACTTTAAAATTGGTCTAATTAAATCAACTAATTCAAGGGAAAATTAGATATCACAGACAACTCCCAAATTGCTTCCGCTACGAAACAAGTCGAAAGTGTTGTTGGATCCGAGGGTTTAAACGTCTTAATCAACAATGCTGGTTATTTCAATAGAACAAAAGCTTCAGCAATACCCACAATTGATCCAGAAGAGACAGCTAAACATTTTGCTACTAATACTACTGGACCTATCCTCATGACACAGGTAAATATTAAATTTCTAATTCAGATCATCTTAAAAAACTTGTCTGTTTTCAAATAGGCTTTTCTACCACTACTAAAAACAGCTGCTAGTAGTGTTGAAGGAGGCATGAGTTGCCAAAAAGCGGCAGTTATCAATATTTCAAGTTCTATTGGATCAATTCAACAAATTACAGGAAAAATGATGTTCCCCATGTTACCTTACAGAGCTAGCAAAGTGCGTGTGATATTTTTACTATACTCTAAAATATAATAAATAATAAAAGCTTTTGTTTCGTTTAGACTGCCCTTAACTCAGCGATGAGAACCATCTCTCAAGAAATTAAGGATCAAGGGATATTAGTGGTTCTTTTCTGTCCAGGTTGGGTCAAAACTGATATGGGTGGACCTCAAGCCATGATCACAACTGACAAGAGTATTTCCGATATGTTAAAAACAATGGCTAAATTAAACGAAACCCATACTGGTGCATTTATTACCAAAGATGGAAAGCCAGTGCCATGGTAAAAACCAAGCCAAGTTTAATGAAAACATCAAAAAATACTATTTAGACGAAAACTTCGAAAAGCCAACTAGCCATGGCATTAAAAAATTTATTGAATAAAAGAATAATTTAAATTGTGTGAATCATGCTTTTTTTGAATAAAGTAAGCTATTATTAAAGGGTAAGGGATGTGTTGGGGTAATAATAGTTGTAAAATTTTGGGTTCGTCAAAATATATATGTGTGAGACCTATCCTTTATTAAAGTGTTTATTTTGCCCTATCTAATCATAAGCTCAAGCGCATTCTGCTTCAGTGATAGAGGGAGACTTAGAAGTTTTTCATTGTTATAATACTAAATACAAGTATTTATACCCTGAGGCGGAAGATTTAAAGTCTTGCTTGATTTCTTTCTGATATTTCTAAATCACAATTGCATTTCACCCAAGGACACAAGCAGTTCCGTTTTTAAATAAAGAGGATGTAGGTAGATTCAGTACTCAAAAGGGGTGTCAAGAGTTCCTAACCTTGAATGTTTTGACAGTGATATGAGGCCCTCTATTATTTATTCTAACACTAGCAATACACTACTGGTTATAGTTGACCTTGGGATTTTTTATATTATTTTTTCTAACAGATTCACTTGAGTCACCATCGCGTCACTTCTTAACTTGATAAGGAACTAAAAAGTTGTGAATTTTTGGCTCCTAAAGTGATATTAAGTCTTTTGGGATATTCCTTGAATTATAATTTTCTTTTTCTAGTTACTAGTTTATTTGTTGAGAAGCAATTAAGTTCAGGATTTTACTATGTTTATTGAAAGCGTTTTGATTACTGGTAGTAACCGTGGGATTGGTTTGGAAATGGTTAAGCAATTTCTTAATTCATCTACACCACCGAAAATACTATTTGCCGCTTGCCGAGACCCAACAAAAGCCCAGGTTGGTATCAATTGTTTTATATATTCATGTTAAATTTTGCCTGGGGTTAATTTGATATGGTCAAGTAAGTAAATGATGGATATAACTGCGACTGTCATAGTCTATAACGGCATTAGGTACTTCAGAACTAATTATTTTAATGTTAATTTTGAAGGATCTTCAACAACTAAAGGCCCAGGCTACTAAGACATCCGTTCATTTAATTAAATTGGGTACGAACCTTATTCTAAACTTTCCCCGCTATCTAGGTGTCATTTCAAAACGATTAAATTATAATTACCAAAACGATTTTCCAGACGTTACAAGCGAAGATGATATCAAATCCACCGCGGCTACGGTATCTGACATTTTGGGAGACCAAGGCTTAACTTTGTTGATCAATAATGCCGGCATCATGGGTATCACTCCATTCCCCGGCACTTCCGCGAAAGAGTACATGGAACACTTCAAAATTAACACAATCGCGCCGATCTTGATGTCCGACGTGAGTTAATTAATCACTAATAATCGCGATTTATCGACTGAGCATTGTCATTTACAGCACCTCCTTCCGTTATTGAAAAAATCGGCTTCCAAAAGCCCAGAGAAAGGACTGAGTGCAGAAAGAGCTGCTATTGTGAATATAACGGGGCTAATTGCCGCTTTCCATGCCGTCGATTATAATATTGGTAGAGAAATTGAGGCGTACAGAGTTTCAAAAGTAATTAAATATTTAAATTACAAGTAATTAACGAAGCATATCGGATCGCAGTGTCACTTTCTGACTTTGCTTTGCATCTTATTATCACGTGAATGAAATTAACCAATGAGGTGTCATTAAATTCCCGCCAATCCTTCTGCGCAACTGCGGTTTTAAACGCGGGAAATTTAATGCTCATGTTTTGGTGTTTCTTTTTATTAGACCGCTTTGAACAATGCTACTGCTATTATGCAACGTAATTTGAAAGATTCTGGAATTTTAGTTGTGGCAATTCATCCTGGATGGGTACTTAAAGTAACTTTAATGTATAAAAATGTTTATTAAATGGAGATATTTATAATTTTGTAGGTCGAAACTGATATGGGAGGTAAAGGAGCAGATCTCACCGCTACCGAGTCTATCACTCACGTCATTAATACAATTAAAACCATGAATGAAACTCACGGTGGAAAAATGTTAAACTACGATGGAAAAATCTTGGATTGGTGAATTATTCAAGAGTCACGAACTAGAGCACTACTTAAAATTTAGCTACCTCACTGTTAAATTTAAAATCATCTATTTTGTACGAATTAAAAGTAGTTCCTTTGATAAAAATAAAGAAAATTGGCCTAATTTGAACTCTTTATTTAAAATTAAACATTCTACGTCAAAAGGGATCATAGAAGAAGGATGACACTCTGTATCCTCTTAATAATATAGTTATGTAACATGATTCTACCCAAGCTCACCCTTTTGTTTGCTCTCCTACTCAGATGGGCATCGCACCGTGGGGTGAATTCTATAACTGTCTGGTATTAAATGCCCAGCAATGAACCCAGGAACCTCGTCCTTACGTGGGACAAAATCTACAAGCGCGCCTTGGCAAATAGTTAAGCGCTAATAGAGTAATGACGATTGAACTATTTATCGCATATGTGATTCGGTTTAGTAACCTAGCTCCAAATGTTCTGATATTGGGGAGAATCATGCTGCAATTACCCCGCTTTGAGGTACACTTCTCTCGAAAAGAAGCATCTTATCCTTCTAGTCATGAACACTTTGCAGTGCAATGAGAGCTGAAGAGAATTAATACGTAACCGTAAACCCCCGTAGTAAAAAAGCAGTCTTGGCAAACCGCTACTGCAAAAAACAATTAAAGCTATATTTTAAATGTAGAAGGGTATGTTATATAAAAAGACATTTCGCGAGACGAGTTAGATAAGATTAATGAAGTATCTCTGTATAAAACGCCTCTAAAAGCATTCTTTCAATCACTTTGAAAGTAACCTCGGTAGCCCAATCATTCATCATGCCAATCGAGAGCGTTTTCATAACTGGAAGTAACAGGGGAATCGGACTTGAACTTGTTAAGCAGTTTCTGGCCTTACCAACACCACCCAAAGTAATTATAGCGACATGCCGAGATCCCGAAAAGGCACCGGAGCTTCAACAACTCAAGGACACCACAAACAAAACGGTTCTCCACGTAATCAAATTGGGTATAGAGTTTAGGACCTAAAGTGATTATTCAAAGGCTTAGATAACACGAGATATTTGGGATTTTTTTTTTCTTTAGATGTCACCAATGAAGAACAAATAAAAGCAGCGGCTGCGTTCGCCACGGAGGTATTGGGGGACGATGGCTTGACCATGTTGATTAACAATGCTGGAATTAACCAGGGTTTCCATCCAATTCCTGGAGCTCCGGCCAAAACATACATGGACCATCTACAAGTAAACGCCATCTCACCAATCATAGTGACAGATGTGAGTATTAACAAAAGTTCATAGGTAAAAAACAAAAAGAATACTTCATCCACAGTTCCCAGCCCTTGGCTGTAGACACCATATAAAATGAGAAACAAACGACCCTCCTCTTAACTCCTACACTAACCAACCGATCAGAGAAGAGCTGTTTTTGAGGTCAAAGGTTTATTAATCAAAAATGCCTTGATTAGAATCAAGTCCTAAAAAGTATCGATAAGACTGAGCTTATCACTTGACTGAAGGATCAGATATAAATTTTTCTTTTTAATTGAAACTTAAAGGCATGCTTAAGAAAAAACAACGTTCCATTACCGTTTTCCGTTGAAATAACTTATTTTACAGGTAATCAATTTCAAAAATTTACTTATCTCGGGTTTTCGGGCACAATTCCATTCCCCCAAAACATTTTATCATTACATTAATTACTTTTGAGAGAGTACGTGTATGACATTGAGTTTTAAAAGGTTCCCCCATTTGTGCCCGGCATGTTTCGCAGTGGATAAGTTTTAAAACAATGTCGGAAAATTAAGTAGGGACAGTTAGATTTTTACTCGTGGTTATGCAAAATGATGTAATGTCTAGTGTACTTCAGTCAACAGTCATACTGTTCATTCTCATAGCTCAGGACATGATTAATGCTGCTCACTATTTTTCTCTCTAGTTTCAAACAATGGTTAGAGACCATTCAGTGCCGCAGGTCGCACATGAATATATTTCAACTACAGTTTACATAAATTCTCCGTGGTCGTACTATTAGCGTGTTAAGCACTAATTTGTTCAGAACATGTCTCGAAAGGGTGCTTGTTGTAAGTTTTTAAAGCAGTGTTGCCAATGTGGTTTGGTTTTAGGCTCTGTGGGGAAAAAGTAATATTTTTCCGAAATCAATCAAATGTCGGAATTTTCCTGTTCAAGGGTTAATAGTGCAAAATTTTCGAAAATGCACTAATTTTAACTGCACAGTTAAAATTAGTGCATTTTCGAAAATTTTATCCGGTTTAATAATTTCAAGCGACATTTTGAAATAAATTCGGTGATTTTAAGTTTGGCACTGAAAAAAAAAAGCATATTTTGAGAATTTTAAAGCTCTATAGCATTTGTACATATTGTCAAAACCATGCGGAGTGATATTCCATATTAAACTTAGTATGATAAAATAGTCCAGATAAATATGACTGTAAAAAAGGGGGTGTGGGAAATGCGGCAAATTTTTAAAATGGAACTGGGAAAATCCACTTTCTAACATTATCAACACTGATTTGAAGGTTTTGGTCATGGCTAAACAGACCGCTCATTCAGTTTTTTATTGTTTTAAAGCTTATTTTGACACGTTATCTCTAAAAAGTAATTAATGTAATGATAAAATGTTTTGGGGGAATGGAATTGTGCCCGAAAACCCGAGATAAGTAAATTTTTGAAATTGATTACCTGTAAAATAAGTTATTTCAACGGAAAACGGTAATGGAACGTTGTTTTTTCTTAAGCATGCCTTTAAGTTTCAATTAAAAAGAAAAATTTATATCTGATCCTTCAGTCAAGTGATAAGCTCAGTCTTATCGATACTTTTTAGGACTTGATTCTAATCAAGACATTTTTGATTAATATCTGTTCCTTCAGTCTTCATTTTAATTAAGGATGTTAAGAAACTGTTTTACATTTTCAAAATCTGCACTAAGCAGAAACATATATAAATATAAAGGGGACCATAACTTTAGCTCAATCAGACATTTATTTATAATGATACTTCAAAAAAAAACGTAAATCATTAAAAGTTTGGGTAAGTACCCACAAGCACCCGGGGCAAGAACCCACAAACACCCGGGGCAAGAACCCACAAGCACCCGGGGCAAGAACCCACAAACACCCGGGGCAAGAACCCACAAACACCCGGGGCAAGCACCCACAAACACCCGGGGAAAGAACCCACAAACACCCGGGGCAAGTACCCACAAGCACCCGGGGCAAGAACCCAAGAGCACCCGGGGCAAGAACCCACAAACACCCGGGGCAAGTACCCACAAGCACCCGGGGCAAGAACCCACAAGCACCCGGGGCAAGAACCCACAAACACCCGGGGCAAGAACCCACAAACACCCGGGGCAAGAACCCACAAACACCCGGGGCAAGAACCCACAAACACCCGGGGCAAGAACCCAAGAGCACCCGGGGCAAGTACCCACAAGCACCCGGGGCAAGAACCCAAGAGCACCCGGGGCAAGAACCCACAAACACCCGGGGCAAGAACCCACAAACACCCGGGGCAAGCACCCACAAACACCCGGGGCAAGCACCCACAAGTACCTACAAGCACCCACAAGTACCTCAAGCACCCGCAAGTACCTACAAGCACCCGCAAGTACCTACAAGCACCCGCAAGTACCTACAAGCACCCGCAAGTACCTCAAGCACCCGCAAGTACCTACAAGCACCCGCAAGTACCTACAAGCACCCGCAAGTACCTACAAGCACCCGCAAGTACCTACAAGCACCCGCAAGTACCTACAAGCACCCGCAAGTACCTACAAGCACCCGCAAGTACCTACAAGCACCCGCAAGTACCTACAAGCACCCGCAAGTACCTACAAGCACCCGCAAGTACCTACAAGCACCCGCAAGTACCTACAAGCACCCACAAGTACCTACAAGCACCCACAAGTACCTACAAACACCCACAAGTACCTACAAGCAGCCACAAGTACCTACAAACACCCACAAGTACTTACAAGCACCCTCAAGTACCTACAAACACCCTCAAGTACCTGCAAACACCCACAAGTACCTGCAAACACCCTCAAGTACCTACAAGCACCCACAAGTACCTACAAGCACCCACAAGTACCTACAAGCACCCACAAGTACCTACAAGCACCCACAAGTACCTACAAGCACCCACAAGTACCTACAAGCACCCACAAGTACCTACAAGCACCCACAAGTACCTACAAGCACCCACAAGTACCTACAAGCACCCACAAGTACCTACAAACACCCACAAGTACCTACAAGCACCCACAAGTACCTAAAAGCACCCACAAGTACCTACAAGCACCCACAAGTACCTACAAGCACCCACAAGTACCTACAAACACCCACAAGTACCTACAAACACCCACAAGAACCTACAAGCACCCACAAGTACCTACAAGCACCCACAAGTACCTACAAGCACCCACAAGTACCTACAAGCACCCACAAGTACCTACAAGCACCCACAAGTACCTACAAGCACCCACAAATACCTACAAGTACCTACAAGCACCCACAAGTACCTACAAGCACCCACAAGTACCTACAAGCACCCACAAGTACCTACAAGCACCCACAAGTACCTACAAGCACCCACAAGTTCCTACAAACACCCACAAGTACCTACAAGCACCCACAAGTACCTACAAGCACCCACAAGTACCTACAAGCACCCACAAGTACCTACAAGCACCCACAAGTACCTACAAGCACCCACAAGTTCCTACAAGCACCCACAAGTTCCTACAAACACCCACAAGTTCCTACAAACACCCACAAGTACCTACAAGCACCCACAAGTAGGGACCGTCCATAAACTACGTCACGCGAAAAAAAGCATTTTCTGACCCCCCCGTCCCCCCAGATCACGCTTCGTCACGCTTTTCTCAGACCCCACCCCTAAAAACCACGTCACATTTCTTTAAACCCCCCCCCCTCCGCACTCTGATTTGTCTTAATTTACAAATTTAATTTGATTAATTTCTTGAGTGATATGCCGCCCTCTCAGAAATATTTTGCTCGGCTGAAAATTCAAAGTTCTCTTCCGTTTTAAGCTTTTTCCCTCTGATTGACCTTTAGAATTTTAATGTCTGGATGTGCTTTTTATAAGCTTCAAAAAAGTTCCATAAAGCTTAGTTAAAGGGGCACACTTTTTAGGTTTCGACACTGTCACCGAAAACAGACTAATCGAGCTTGAGATTTAGAAAATTTGCCAAAGAAACGAAACCATTTCAATCGGCAGGGGGATTTGATTCATCCTCACAAATAATAGGGGCGATTGAACGGAGACATAAGAGAGTTTACGCTATTTAAATTGGCTATACAAAGGTGTAAATATTAGATTATTGCTTAAATTTTCTACTATTTAAGCGATGATGGAATAACAATTTTGGTAAATTATTGTAACGGTGGACTATGGAATGTTGTCTTTCTTCTTCTATAACATAAGAGAGCCAATCGGCCTCTTATTGACTTCGTAACAAAATCAATGCTAAATGTGACGTCACGCATCGAAGAACCCCTCCCTCCCCCTTGTCACGGACCGTCACAAATTTAGAAACCCCCTCCCCCCCATAAGAGTGTGACGTAGTTTATGGACGGTCCCTTTAAATAAGAGCAGTATGAAGTCTTATCTAAGAGAGCTACCGCTCTCTCAGAATAGAAAGTAGTACTTTATGTTGGCAATCCAAACGTTAATTCTTGGTACTAGAGCTAGTATCGCCTATTCACACTTTCTTCCAGTGCTACGATCATGAAGGTAATCAAAGGCTGAGGGGGTCGACACTGTTCTGATGGTAAAGGGGGTTCTCATATTTCATGGCGCGGGCAAGCTTCAATAAAGCATACTTTTGGTTTTTATCTATTAACGTTTGGTATAAAATTATGCCAGTCGAGAACTACGTTTCTACTAGAATTAGGGGTGACCCAAAACCTTGCAATCACATAAACTTTATAAGGCCAACTCACCTATTTGATTGTGGTCCTTGTAGAACCTCTTGCCTTTGCTGAAGAAGGCAGCTGCCAAACAACCTGATGGTCCTTTAAGTCCTGAACGTGCCGCAGTCATCACTATCTCGGCCCAACTTGGAACGTACGGTCACGTCTCCCAAAACACTTTCTTGAAGGTGGATGCATACAGGATTTCTAAGGTAATATAATTAAAATAACAATCACTAACTGACCAGCACGGGAAACTTAAATTGTATACTATTATAGAATGCGGCCAATCACGTAACAGCCATTACTCAACGCAATCTAAAGGGTAGCGACATACTCGTGGTAGCTATCTGCCCTGGATGGATAAAGACCGAAATGGGTGGAAAATACGCGGACCAAGGGATCACCGAAGGGGTCGAAAAGGTCATAAAGACCATTCATAGCTTGAACGAAAGCCACGGTGGAAGGCTAGTTAATAATCAAGGAGAGATTTTGGACTGGTAATAAATAATCCATTTAAAACTATGCTTTGTATACACATTTATGTATTAAATCATGTTAAAACCAAATAAAAATGTTCTTCGAATTATATAATATTTTTAATATTAAACTTGTTGGGGAAATTTCCTAAAGACTATGAAGTATCGTCCGTATAAGTGAACCTATCCTTACAGAAAAACCATTTATTCTAGGGCCTCTACCAGGAATACATACAGCTAATTGGAATTATTGCGCTCTCATAAATGTATCCCATGTTAATTTCTGTGCCGGTTTTGTGGGCCGGTCTTCAGTACTTTCCCTAACGCGTCATAATTCTGACGTATTTCTAACTGTGATCTCATTGGCTGGTAGCAGCGCGAACGCAAGGTGCAACGCGCACTGAGATAAAATTCGTCATACATAATGATTAGTCTAGCTTTTCCCACAAAATAGACCTTTTCGACTTAAAAATGGGGGTGGGCAATCCTCAGTATCGGGACGTACAAGGGGGTCGAAACATTGCCGTCTGCGCACTCTCATCATACAAAAAGACTACAGCGTAGGTGCCAAAAAGCGAGATGGAAGGACATGTTTTACAAACGCGTCTTTCCCTTTTAGTTACATTGAAATGGTCTATTCGCCTAGATACGTTGAGAAAAGGGCTGTATGTATTCCTGCCTTTACACACGTAATGTGGACTGAAATTTACATAAGGAAGTTTAGTACTTGTCCTCGAGGTGTGAAAGGGATATATTCACTTGGCCTTGACATATCCAAATATTTCAGCTAACTATTAACTATCACCATAATTACCCCTGGTGTAATTATGGTACTAATGCTATCAGACTATAGGAGTGTATGAGATTGAAAATTGCTTATCATATAAAACCATTCAAATAATATTTTAGGCCTCAAAATAAGATAAGATGAGATTAGGCTACATCTTTTATTGGGATACAAAATAATCCTTTTGTCTATCGTAGGTATTAATTTAGAAAAAAGGGAATATTATATAATAGTTTACTACTTATGTAAGCTGTAATTATTAAATTTTGCTGTAAATATATATACCTACACTTCCTGTTAAGTAGTTAATTCTAACTCAGACTACATATAACACATACTCTACGCTATCACGCTTTGAGATTAAATAGTCAAGGCTAAATCATTATTTGCTTATTTAGTACAGACTACGTCTACCCAACTCTGTCCTTGAAAGAAGATTCAACTTCTGAAAACCTCGCGTTATTTATTTAGTATTTCATATATTCGCGAAAGAACGTTTCGTAGAATTTTTAGGGAGTAAACTAATGTGGTGTAATCGAGAATTATTTATATAACTTGACCTTTTATCAAGTAATCAATCGTGGAATTGAATAATTATTACTTTCCAAAATAGCCTAGTTGTGGGAGCTGCAATTGCCGTTTGTATCTTGGCAGAAATCCTGATAAGAAGCAGGTATATTTCATAGATTTAATTTTTAACTCTATTAACTTATTCCGTATATAACGAATATGAATTTGCCTCGCCCCTATTCTTCTTTCTAAATTTAATTATATAAATGTGTTTATATAACCAAATTGAACAATAACACATACGTGGCACAGACAATCTAGAGATTAGATAAAGGCTACTTTATGTAAGGAAGTTTATATAATTCTAATCTATATATAACGTGACAAACCTGTTAGTGTAGTCAGTCGTTCAATCTGAAAGACAAACGCAATCATGGCAGACAGCATAGAGAGTGTTTTTATTACGGGTAGCAACAGGGGTATCGGTTTGGAATTGGTCAGACAGTTCATAGATTCGCCCAATCCACCCCGAGTAATCATTGCGGGATGCAGAGACCCAGAAAAGGCACAGGTATTTAATTAAAGTTATATTTTATACTTGTTATAATTATGACTTATTAAGTCCTTAACCCAAATTAAACAAAACAGGAACTTAAAGAACTTAAGGAAAGTAGCAAAAACACCGCGGTTCATGTGGTAAAGTTGGGTAAGTTGAAATTTAATGTCGTCACGGGCTTGGTGGTTATAAATATTAGAAACAGTCGGGACGGTTTAGCTACTTTTTGGGCCGCCATTTTTAAAGATGGCGGCAAGATGAATCTCAAAAGCCGTAAAGCGCGTCTATTTATTGTAGCGAACCAGTATTAGCAAAAGTTTATGTTCCATAAGTTTGTCACTGGTTACAAACTGGAGCTTGTCATGAAGTGACGTAGGTCATAGATTCTCGTAAAGTGACGTCTAATGAGGCCCTGCCAAAGGCGTAGTCAATTCTCGCTTGTCGTTCTCGAACTAGCTCTCACTAAGTCTCTAGCATTACGAAGAAGTGTCATACTTACGGAACATATCTTATGAATTTATGGTATTAGGGAATACTACTACTTAAAAGTAACGTCCCTGCATAATTTCAATCTTCTAGGTTTAGCGGTTTAGGCTGGGCATTGATTAGAAGTTAGTCAAGACATTCGGGATTTTACTTTGGATACGTCACTGCAAGCGGTTTTGTCCCCTACATACCACGACCTGCAGTGACGTACTTCAAAAACTTGATGACACTCATAGCTTTTTCAAACTTTACAGAGGTAACTAACGAAGACGACATCAAAGCTGCAGCTGCTTACGCTACTGAGGTTTTGGGAGATGAGGGTCTAACTTTACTAATCAATAATGCAGGCTATAACAAACACCATAAATTTATCGGAACACCTGCCAAATTGTACATGCAACATCTAGAAATCAACACCGTCGCTCCAATCGTAATTACGGACGTAAGTTGATAGAGTTTAACCAGCAATGATGACGAGTAATTGATAATTTTATCCATTAACTTTCAAGAATCTATTCCCACTACTGAAAAAAGCCGCGAACAAAAAACCAGATGACCCGCTCAGTTGTCGAAGAGCAGCTGTAATTAACATCAGCGCAACTTTAGGTACTTTCGAAAACGTGGAACTGCACGCTTATTTGAAAGCTGACTCCTACCGACTCAGTAAGAACGGCTTGAATTTCGTCACAGCCATGCAACAACGCAATCTAAGAGATCATGGCATATTGGCAGTCGCCATTTGTACCGGCTGGGTCCGCACGGTAATTTCTAAATCTGATTTTCTTCCGCTGTCTGTTTTTAATGTAAAAATTAATTTTTAAACAGGATATGGGTGGAAAGTTCGCCGATTTGGCCGTTGATGATGGTGTGGAAAGGCTCATGAAGAACATTCAAACCGTTGATGAGAGCCATGGTGGAAGACTGATCAATCATGACGGGGAGATTCAAGAACATTAACTGAAACAAACTGTTCCCACTTCCCAGTACCATAAAGAAGCCGGATCATTAAGCAAAGTTAAAAAGCAACCAAATTATTATTTTCACAATTTTTTCGATAAGCCACAGGCTTAGTGTGGAAATCCCTTCATAGACAAAAAAGGCTTAGATTATTTATTTTCTAACAAGAAAATTAAATTATTAGGGGTTAATTTTCACATATTCAAATATTTAAAAGTATCAATAGTTGAAAATTAAATGAAAGATTTCCAACCGTTCGGTTCAAATCGGTTTTGGTCTAAAACTGAACTGAAATCCTCAAGCTCAGATCAGCAGTTCAATACAGGCTTAAAAATAAGGATTTGTTTTAAACGGGACATGTGGCTAGTAGAGCTCGTGCACATTAATTAAAAAAAAACAGGACACTGGTAGTGGTCACTTAAAATGGCTAATCTTGGAAGATTTTTAATTAAGTCCAGTAGACCCCAAAACAAACTGGTCCAGCTAATTTTTAAAGTGGACATTTGTCCAGGGCCATCGCCTTGTTTCTCAGCCTGGTTCAACACATACCTTCAGATTACTTTTAATGATGTACTAATTAACCTTTAAGCTTAAATGTATAAAGATAAGAAATAATATTCGAATAAAGCTTTCTTTGTTTTAAATATATTATTTGAAGAGGGTTTAGTTTAGGAGAGGGTTGCAGAGCCTTATATTAATTAGAGAGGTTCTCCCTCATTAGCCTTTTAAAATATAAACTTAAAAGCTACCATACCCACAAAATAAACCCTTGGTTTCCGCTGGTGATGCGAGTTTTCAGCACTTTAAATCATGTGGCCCGATGTTAATTATCCCAAATTCAATCTCAAGGGGTACAATTAGTTTAAACTTCGAATAATTTAGGCAATCCACAATTTGATACGCATTATAATATATTTTCCTAGTTTAATTTTCGAACTCCCTCTCTCTCTACAATCAATTCTTTTCCCATGGGTCCCAATTAGCTTAACAACTTCCTCCTGTAATGAACAAAAAGGTTTGACTTACATCAAGGGACCAAGGGGCCAACTAGAATTTCCAACCAAATTGAGTTAGTAACAGGAATAATACACACAAACCAAACCAAACCAAAACTCATCCACATTTAAAAGCTAACGGTTCACTCTAATTGCCTTAAATATCTTTTAATAAATACAGGATGTTTTTGATAAGTCTGCCATAAATTAATGGGTGACAATTTCTTTGGATCAAACTGAATGGAAAGTGTCGCAAAGAACATGGATGGGGTCTACAAGCTTTAATTACTCCTAAAAATTGATTGGCCCCTAAAATAAGGAAATAGTAATATCAGATGTGGAAGTAATTAGCTTAACTTTACCAGAGTACGCACACTTCTACCCATTTAATAGTACCAGAAGTAAGATGAGACTAGAGGTAAAGAGCTCTAGCATTGGTGGCACTAGTGAACAAATTTGAGGATTTTATGCAGCTTCCATCGCTCCTACACTAAAGAGAAAAAATTGGTCGAGTTCCAAAAAATTTCCTACCCCCTTCCCCTCAACCTAAAGCCACGGAACACGGACGCGAGTGCTTGAATCTAGTTCGGCCGTCTACGGCCGCGAGCGTCTCACGTTTTAGAGTGAAAATTCAGAAACCGCTAGTAGAGGGCCAACCGTTGGTGTGTTATCAAGAATATTAACTTTCGCCTAGCGAAGAATTTGGTTATCTCGGTACTTCTAGTCTCATCTTACTTCTGGTTAGACCCTAAGAACACACCCTTTAATTTATGACAGACCAATCAGAAATACCCTGTACATAAATATGTTTATAAGTCTATAATAATTTTTGACGTATATAAATAAAGGTTTTGATCGCGGATTTAACCTTTAAGTTAGACCATAGCTGATTGGATTAATTCACCGCGTTTCAAATATAGTTTGACAAGAAGGGAGAAAATCGCTAATGAGAACGAAGCATGCACTGGTGGTAAGTTTAGGCTCATTTTTATTTTTACTGGCGTTTTAGAGACTCCTAAAAAGGACTGAAAATGACTTAAAATCGATGGGGTTTTATAAATAGTTCAGAGCAAAAGGTTCTGAAGTTATGTTGATTTTACCTCAGGGGTTTTGACTTGAAATATTTAAAAATTGAATTTTGGAATTAGGCCCACGTCATCCACAGAAATTTAAATTCTTTTATGTTATTTTCTGATCAAATCTTTATGAAAGTGGTACTGGTTTTTCACGTGGGATTAAAATATTTCTCATAAATCTGTCCATATTGGCCTTCCAAAACAGCTAGAGGCTCTGCGTTGTATCAGAAGTAAATAATACTTTTCTTCGAGAGATGTGTATCACAAAGAAGCTGGGTAATTGTAACATGATTCTTCCCAACATCATTTTACATTTGGATCTAGGTTACTAAACCGAATCACATACGCGATAAATAACTCCCTCGTTATTACTCTATTAGCGCTTAACTATTGGTCACGGCGCATGTGCTTGTGGATTTTTGTCCCACGTCAAGACAATCAAGGTTTGTGGGTTGATTGTTGGAGATTTAGTACCAAACTGTTATAGAATTCACCCATCTGAAGTTTGATGAGCAGGAGAGCAAACAGAAAGGGTGAGCCTGGGAAGAATCATGTTACATAACTAATGTATTAAGAGGATACAAAGTGGCATCCTTCTTTCTTATCCCCTTCTGGTTGTAAACATCATACTGTTTTCGTTATTCATATTTGTCTTTGCTCGTATCTTATCAACTGGAAAACACAAAAGGAATAATTCATATAAATTTAACTTTAAAGTTTATACAAGGATTTGTTTACGAACGAATGAAACGTCAACAGAGAGGAAGATAGATATTCGACAGAAACGAACACATTTTAAAATTTATTCAGCTGTATATGACTAATTAGAATAACAAGTTTAAATGGAAAACTAACTTTCAAAGACTAATGCAATTTCTATAATCAAGTCAATACACAATAACTCTTCCTTTCTAATTATCAAAGCAATTAAATTAAATTAAAGTGCAGTTGGAGTTTGAAAGGTATTTCAAAGCTTAAAGGGATAATTAAATGACCCAGACAACCAATTTTAAATGTATTTCAAAGAGAGTAAAGATTTTCATAATCAAGAGAATTTCGCGCATCCAAGCTGCTCATGGAGTATATAAGGACTATAAAATTAAAATTATAATAGGTTTCAAAGCATGTTTACCATGGGACATGCAAAAATAATTAGTTTGAAATTTTGAAAACTTAATACTCCGGTGTAATGCGGGGAAATGATTTACAGGGGCCCGTAGAAAATACATTAGAGGTTTACCCCTGAAAGTTGGGCTTCCAAACAAAAGATTTATTTCTACGTATGTTAACAAAGACGATAAGATTAATTGAATTAACGAAGAAAATGTAATATTAATTACTTATTTAAGTGTAAGCAATTTTGGCAATACTTTCCGGTCTCTCTTTTAATTCCAAATTAGTTTTTCTTTTTTATCTCTTTTTCTAATTTAGTGCAGAGCTTATGTTTTGACAAGTAATTAAGTCTCTTTGTATCCGAGCCTATAACGAATCGCTTTTGCGTAAGGGATGTCTACGTTTGTTTGTTAATCAAAGCTCCGTATTGTATGGAACCAACGTCGGCTAATCAAAAGACACAAAATTAATCCCCCTTTTGTTGAAATAGGAATAACAATAGAGGTTCGGGGACGCTTTCCCTAGATTCTATGCAAATTTAAAATTAACAACAGTGTCTTCAATTCTATAAGCGTTAATATATAAGAAAGGATACGTTAGAAGTTCATTAATTGAAGTAAATAGTTGCTCGTAAAGGCAATGTTTTTCTTTTGACCATAGTTGGTGTGAGGGAAAATTTCAGACTACGGTTTTATCTGTTATTTCTATAAAAAAAATAATAATACATTTAAGCCGTGTTTTCACGGGACACTTTGAACCGTTTTGAAACGATTTGGAAATGCCTACTCCATTTTAAAGAGCGGAGAGAGAGAGAGAGAGAGAGAGAGAGAGAGAGAGATGGGCTTGTTAAGAGGGTTTTAAACTTCACTGTATTGCCTTCTGAAACTAGTCTGATGTTAGGCGGGAAAGAAACACCTCGAGTAGAAGCTACGTAGCTCGAACGCCTATTGGCGATTGAGAAAATGACGCGGGAAAAGATGGGAGGAGATCCCGAGCGAGTCCGCTAAGAATTAACTGATGCACGGTGCCGAACAACAACAAGCAGAAGTCTCCCGATATTTCATCTGTAAAAGATCGCAACACGGATAGATGAAAGGGATACAATCGTGCAACGATGTTACAGTATACCACCGTTACATTCTTTTGTGTTGTACATTGGGATGAGATTCAATGATTTCAATTCACGTCCATGGGAATTAATTCGCCTCGGGTTCAGTACATTGGAAAAATATGAAAGTATACGTGACTTTGCGTCTGTGATTTTACTTTTTTAACAAACAAGGTAAGTTTAGAAGATCCTTCTTCCTGAATTGAATTAATCATACCTTAGGTCTTCATTTAATCAATTGAAACTTTGTATGAAAAATTAAATTCAAATATTTTAAAGGCCAGTCTTTAATTTTGGAAGTAGAAAATCATTAGTACCTCACAGTCAATATCTTTTAAATTTAGTTGCACGTTTTTGAATTGCTTAAATACCTACAACTATTGCAAAACTATGTGTAGCTTTTGATTAAATTTGTTGCATACAAAAACCAATAGCTTTAGGGGTATATATGAAAAGATCATTCAGATCTACAGTTTTTAACCTATTCATTAAAAGATTTAACAAAATTTTGATATTAGCAAAATTTAGACAAATAGAGAAAACAGAAATTGAGAAAGTGAGATTTTTAGTCATGAATATCATATTGGACACGTGGAACACTAAACTTTTCGTTAATAATTTTGGAATTTGAAACTCCCTATGGCCCTCTAACATCAGAAAAATGGTAGACTATGGATAGTTTCAACAGAAAAGTTCTCCTCCCTCATATTAAACTTAAGTGCAGTGTTGTCAGGCTCTCTTTTAATCAAGTACCGATTCAAACTGAACTGCTAGCCTACATCTCTGCAATCTCTTTATCTCTGGCAAAAATGGGGGAACGGCAAAATAAAAAAGAACTTTAGTGTAAACTATGAATATCTTCATAAGTTCGTAAGATATGTTCCATAAGTTTGTCACTGGTTACTGAGAGCTTGTTAAAGTGACGTAGGTCATAGATTCTCGTAAAGAGACGCTTGATGAGACGCTGTCAAAGGCTTAGTACAGAATAAATAGGCAGATGGACTGCAAAATTAATTAACCGAGTGTAGTCAATTCTCGCTTGTAGTTCTCGAACTGGCTCGAGCTGTAAGTCTCTAGCATTACGAAGAATAGGCAGTGTCATACTTATGGAACGTATCTTATAAACTTATGGTATCTTTAATAATCAATACTACACCCAAACCCTATCCCTATAGTAAGTCAATGCTTCGTGAATATAATTAATTATTTCCTCTAGCATTGCAAGCGTATATGAGATGGCACCACTGAATCAGCCTGACCCAACTCCGGCACCTAGACCGGACTTTTTGGAAAACCCCTTTATCTCGAGGCAATTGGACTGTTTTCGCAACTTAACTGCCATCATCGATTCGCTCCAACAGCGCGAAAAGAAAGTGTCCGCTTCCAATTCTCTGTTGCATCAACTGTTGTTACCCGCGCTATCTCCAGATGACAGGAGACTATCGGAGGAGAAGAAATTAGCTGCTATTTTGCGCAAAAAGAAAGAATCGAAGCAAGCCTTGATTTACATCATCGTAGTACTAATGTTCTACGCTTTTAGCATCGTCATCCTAATGATCAAGTACATTCATCGACAAAGACGCCAATGGGAAGAAGAGAAAATGCTCAAGGAGATTTTGAATCGTGCCCGTCAATTGACCCTCATTGAGAACAAGTACTTATCCGCCAGACACTTTAGTCGGAGACTCAAAATGCAGGAAAAGAGGGGGAGCCAATCAAGCGAGACGGGGAATGCCAATGCCGTCTTAGTCGAAGCGTCTTTGCATGATTCCTCCTCCTCTAAAGTGCCAGAAACTTTTGTTTAAATACTGAAATTATTTACGAAACTTAGCTATTGCAGTCGAGTCAGAATTCGGAATTTTGTTCATAATAAATATTTCGCGTGGTGCATTAAACGCATTGAAGTTTGATACTGGAGTGGAGTAGTTTAAAAATTCCAGCATGCTTCCCGTCAAGGTTGGGCATCATTGAGTGTAGCCCTAAACCTCTCGGTATGCACGTGTAAATAGTAATTCTTGTTTCTATTACCAGGTGTCACCTAAAGCTTATGTTCTACCAAAACCGGGGTACAATGGGTAAATTTTACGGCGGCCTTGCATGGGAAGGGCCCTCTCGTGTTTGCGCTATAGAGTATGATTGCTACTCCAGTATAAACAAACCTCCTTCAAGATTAAACGTCAAATACGCCGAATCAAGGGTCAATGGTCAACATAACATATAAACAGTCTTATGTTTAAGTATTGGCTTTAAGGGCTGAATTACTTATTGTTGTTTACATTAATGTCCTATCTACTGAACCACACACTGAAATGGTTCTATTCTTCGCCGAATTCTATTCTTCGCATTCCGGGATAGAAAAACCCTAACTCTAATATTTATAAATAATAAATCTTTACCAAGCGAAATATAGGGGGCCTTTACTTTGTTCATACCAAGAAGTGATATGTAGTTTATTAGGGAGAAGATATAAATTCGCCACATTTCCAGCTTTATCTCCAGTCCAAACGTAGCCTGTCCGGAGTTAATCCCCGCCTCTAAATTACAACCAGCATCTCATTGGTTCTTGAAAACTCACATCAGCGCGACGCCAATAACGAAAATTACGTATTTTCCGACTGAGGAGAGGTGAAATAGCCCGGCCTCCTTTTACGTCCCCCCCTTGTATTTTGAAAGGGGACTGGGACTATGGCGCGCGAATTCTTAGACATCTTATACCTTCTCCCTAGTAAACTAGATATCGCTTCTTGGTTATGCTTACCAAAAATCACGTGGCGATACTAAAAACGAAATAGCATATATAAGAGAATATAGACGC
>JAEQBA010001874.1:0-20884 GCA_019434445.1 Phalangium opilio | reverse complement strand
GCGCCAGTATCGTCCCTTCCGTCAGTATGCAGTAAACAGTCTAAGCAATCCCACACACCTTGCCCCTACGCCACGGCACGCCGCCTACGTCTACCGGGAGCAGTGCACAATGTCTTCCAGTATCGCGTCCTTGCGACTCAAAGCCAAACAACACACGGCTGCCGGACTCAACGGTTTCGGCTACACTCCTATGTCGCCCAGGCAAACGCCCACCTTATCTCCTTGCCAATACGCGACTGTGGATAGAACGAGTGTCTAAGGTAAACTAGTGATGGGAGCAAAATAAAATTAAAAACTAACACTCGAAATTAATAGTTTCTATGAACGTTTAACGAAGTCCTTACTACTAACACTCCTGGATATTAACGCTCTATAATTATTATGAAACAAACAAAGTACTACTACTACCCAAAATGGCGGCGTATCCTAGGAGCTCTCGCGTTGTGCGTGAATTGAACGCTTTATCGAGACATTTGAAATTTATGAACACCGTAGTCAGCCGGTGACTTGTAAAAGGAAAAAATATAGTTTTTAGATCTTTATTCTTTTTCTTCTGACTTTTCTTCTCCTTCTTAAACCACACGATTTTCTCCATTAAACTTCGACTAACAAAAACTAACGCGATTTCGAAGTCTTCTTCAATCTTTGAGACTAATATATACGCTTTCTTCCGTCAACTTTTCTTTTACTATGTGTACATAAAACTCGGACCATTCATTTTCTGTCAATGTTTACTACCCAATGTTTTTTTAGTTTAAAATCTATAACGGACACGAAAACGTCTCTATCTTAAGCACAATACATTCTTTCGCAACGCGAAAGGAAGATTTTGTGATCTTTTTCAACACTAAACGCGCAAAAACCAAAGAAATTTAATTTAATGTTCGATCGCCTAACTTCATCCCCATAAGACGATTCAAATAGTTTCTAGGAAATTCTAGTCCTTTTTGAAATACAAAAGTATACAAACCAAAGTTCAATTATAAATAAAATCCACTGTATGAAGAATACGGAATCATCATGGATAAGTAGGTCAAATAACCTAATCCCTAAAACCACAATTAACCAATTAAAATATTAAACAACATCATTATGATGATTTCCGTTGATACAGGGTGCATTCAGCGGTTATATTCGCTGAACGCACTCTGCGGTGGACTGTAGTTTCTGGTGTGTTTCCGTAAATATTGTGTAAACATATTTGTCGTATCGCAATTTCAGAGTCCTAAAAAATTAACTTTTCGAGAAACCAAGAAAGTATACCATTATATATAAAAAATGTCCATAAAATATTTAAAGAAATGCTCAAATGTGGCTGCATCTCTCTCATTGACAAAATCATTTTTCTTTTTTTTTTTGGTAGAAATGAAAAATTAAGTTGTAGACCTAAAAAACTAACAATGAAAAATCAAACCTCATTTGAGAGGGAATCTATACTAACAGAAGCAATCACTTTTTTTTGTTGTGAAACACATTTATTAAAAATAAAAATTCAGTTAGTGCAATAATTAGTTTTGTTTTCAATTTTTTCAAAAGGTTCTGCACGTTGCATGCATGCTTTTTATCAAGTGTACAGAAATTTTGAAGACCGGACGATTCAATCAAGTTATGAAAACTTCAAGTCTGGTCGACTAGAGAGGTAAATGGGTTTTTGGTTAAATTTTGGGTGTATCAAGCGTCGTGCTAGAACGTTATAAAATGAATTTTGTGGGCACCAACAAATTAACCAGCAAGTATAAAACTTGTAAACAACATTGTATAATGAATTCAGGATCCAAACTCCAAAGTATATCTATACTATATCGATTCAAAACTACAGAAACCATAAATCAACCTGACAAAAGATATTCGTAACCGAGTTTCCAACGCGAATTGACAAACTAGCAGTAAAAATGAAAAGACAGTACAAAGGAAGCCGATGCTTTTTACTGCTATTAGCTATATATAACCTTACGATTTGATATAATTGGTATGTAATGGCTCTTTTACACAATCTTATCTAATAACGCCAAGCGTTATTACTATTAGGTAAAAATGGGCGGATTCCCGATAACACTTCGACACTCAAAAGAAATTCGATTGTACTACATACGGGATCTTTAAAATTTTGCGCATCTGATAGAAAATATTTAAACACGTGTTATGTTTAAATATTTGAAAAGGGGAATCCACTTAACAAGTTCTCTTCTGTAGAGACAACAACGCATTTAATTACTTTCATCATTAAGTATGAGTTGTTATACTCTTTCTTTCCTTTTTGTCAGTTAATGACTAATTAAGACTTGGTATTATTCCGCTGGATATCATTTATAACCTTTTAATCTCGAGGACTATTTTTCACGGGAGTTTCTAGCTTCAGCAACCCCTCTTTTCGACCCCTTTCACTGACTTTCGGAGTCACATCCCATCGTATATATAAGGGAGAAGTTTGAGTTCCCTTAAAGGGGAAGGAATTTGGAAAACGTCTCTATTATGAGAGTTAATCTCTGTTGTGGCGGTATGTTATCATTATTTGGTAGGCGACAGAGGATTACGCAATCACTGGAGTATGCATCCCGAGTATTAAATCCAGGTGTCACAAAATGACATATCTCGATTTGACAGTCCTCATAATTGCCTTTGAAATCCCTTCGGAGTTTCGCGCTTGGCTACCGAACGTTCTCTTTCACCCTCTCTAGCCTTATCCTCTATTCTCCAGCTACTATCCTCTCCAAATCCTTCGCGGAATAGCTAGCAACCATCCTCCCCCCGCTCTTATTTCTCTCGCTCGAGATGGCGCCCTATTCCTCCAGTTCATTCAAACGCTAGCTTTCCCCGCAAGGCAGATGGGCAATGCCAGAAAGATGATTTTCCCTATAGAAGCTAGGCTAGTTTCGGGCGAGAAACTTTATTTTTGGGGACTGCATGCCTTTTACGTCGGCTTTGCTTTAAAGGTGACGTTATCATCTTGAGAAATTCATTTCGTTTTCTCTGTCATTCTTTTAAATAGGGTTTTGTTAGATTAGCGAAATTGCTGGGAGGGGAGTGTTTCCTGCAAAACTTTAGGAATGTCACTTTTGATTACGAAGTAGGAAGGTTTGGGTTACGTCGCGAGAAATGTGATGGTTATTTATTAGATTTTTGGAGCAGGGTGATATTTAATTTAGATTTATACAAATTAAATTGAGACAAGGAAAGGTTATCAAACGGAATTTATTACGTTGAACGATGTAATTTCAGAAAGGACTCTATCTCTCTATCTCGAACGGTCTATTTTCTTCTAGAACATAAAATGTTGGATGGGCGATATTTCCGTATTATTTTAAGGGGGTCACTCTCGGGGTGCTTGGCTTGGCTACACTTTAATGATCGGGTCACAATTCAGGCAGAAAAGCTGCAACACGACCCTCTTTATTCGCTCAGACGTGCCCCGCTTCGGGAGAGGGTAAAAGTGTCAGAACGGAGGAAAAGGGGCACGAGGAAATACTATAGCTTTCTTCCTTCCAAACGAGAATTGTTTACAGTCGAAGGTTTTTTTGCTCCGAGAGAGAGAGAGAGAGAGAGAGAGAGAGAGAGAGAGAGAGAGAGAGAGAGAGAGAGAGAGAGAGTAGGGGGATGCCCTAGAAACTGTCCAGGGTTACCCGAGTATTAAAATGTCATCGAAATGCCTGGAAATTCTCTCGCTCGGGTGAGTCCTATTGTTTCCATTGACACCACTTGACACCCGTGTTTTATTGGGCGACCGTTGAGAGTCCGTTGGACCGTGCTCCCCGAGTTTCTCCCTTCTGGCCACCGCGGAGAATATTTTTTGCCGGCCCGTCACGTCGCCTTTTTCTTGGTGGACCCCCGTTTCGGGGACCAAAACGTTGGACCCGACAAAATAAAATAGCGCCGAGTCGCGACCAAGCGGCAGCGAGTTTCAGCCGAGCGGATAACGAGGCTATCCGGGCGTATTTACATCAGGAACTCCGTGGTCCTTGTAAAGGAAAAAGAATAAACACACATCATTGGACTAATACGGGACTCTCTCTCTTTTTCCTTCGGTACAAAAGGCCCTCTTTGAGGACTGACTGCCTTTATTTTTACAATGGGGTCTCCCATAATTCCACGCGTGATCGCTGACGCCCGTAAAGAATGATACTTCTCAATTACGCAGTGGCTAAAAAATAACAAAAGATGGTATGGGTGCCCCCCGAGAGGCTTCGGAAGATGTGGTAGCTCTAAAGGGAACGGAACACTCCGAATGTTATTGCAACCGATACGCGTCACTTACATTTTATTTCTTTATTGTTATTAGGCTTCTATTGTCTAGGCTTATTTTTTCCTTTGACAAATCGGCTTGAGGATGTATTCCAACATTTGTTCGATATTCTCTTTTTATCCAAGCCAGCTAACCCGGGGATAAACCTGCCTTTATGAATAAGACTATATCAAGCTCCACTTATTAAACTATCGGGCTAATAGTTACGACATTTCAGTTAAAAAAATAGGCCCGCACAATTGATGGCTTTTTCCTACGTGTATTTCTCCCATCTTGACCAAGATCCTATAACTCATCGTTCAGTCGATATTGAAATTTGGAAATTGTTTATAAGTTAGCTAAATTCTGTTTTGCGGTAAAATATAGATAATTTTGATACCATAGTTAATAAAATTAACAAGGTACTAAAGCGTATTTAAAATCCACGCGTCCAAGCAAAGCAGACGACGTTCAGCCATTAAAAAGTAGAGTACTATCATTCCAACCCATTTTCCGTATCGCTCTCTACAATGGCCTTTAAAAAAAACTCGTTAGTAAAAAGGGAGTTCCCTTAATGGAAGTTTGCAAGACAATATAAAGACGGTTTTTTTCTTTGCGACGCTAATACACCGCCTGTATCATTTATCAGCGTTTGATGGCGCACGTGAGACTAAATGTAAGCATTAGCCCCATCTCTTTCTACTAGCTATACAGCTTTAATATCGTTCTTATAGTATGATGGTCTTAATCCGCTCGAACCCGAAAGCGATTCGAGCGTGTTGCTGCTCTAGGAGGTTGGGATCCCTTTCCAGGGGACTCTCAGATCCTCGAGTAAACGATAAGAGAAGGGCTATTTCTGGATAGGGCGGAGGTCTTTGGGGTTAAGAGGGCCGAGGACGTCCATGATCTAATAAAGAACCTTTTTCTTTCGTTTAACGAAGACAGTTTGGCCTATCCGGCTCCCTAGCCTACCCTATGTAGTCTTACAAGCCCTGCGGATATTCTTGGGATACGTACCTAAGGGAGTGTCGCGATAGGGTCATCTCCCTATGGCACACGTCTATATTGTACGGCTTATTAAGCCACCTAATTCTGGGTCATATCGTCCATCAACTACCTTGTACCTCTATATCCTATCCCCTCCTGGAAGAAGCAAGCTGTAGGACTCAAGGATCAAAAAGAAAATTTGTCTCGCAAAGGAGGGGCGAGGTCTTGTGTTTTTCTTAACTCTTTTTCTTCGTATCAGGGGTGCGAAGTTACTTTTTTTCCTGAATGATTGATATATTTAACACAATTTGCAAGTGCAATAACTAAAATGAAGTTAACTCGTAAAATTTAATAGTGTGAACCCTTCATTATAGAAATTATTAAGTTTGGTCAAGTGCCAAAAGACGTACATTCTTTGTATGCCTATTTTAAAACTCGTGTCACCAACGCTATGTACGCAATTTGTTATAATAATTCAATTAAAATGCAAACCCTCGCATTTTAGTGAATTTTAAAAGTATTTAAACGGATGGGTGGAATTTGGTAGAAGTCACTCCCTAAATCATTCTATGCGATAAGATAAAAAAACACTATCCTTACTAAAGCCGATACGATATCTCAAAGCGATGTAACGTACATGGTTTCAATTAGGAAACTTTTCAAGACTTGTAATTGTAAGATTTGGAGTTGGAAGGTTTTTTCTTCATTCGTACTATCTGTGTGCTAGACTTTTTCGTAATCGTATTCTTTTCGGCTTGACCAACTTCGGGTCGAAGTACAAACTGGTGAGGGATAAGGGTCCAGTCGTGTGGCACTGTAAAGAGAGACGTGATTTTTATGGGTTCAAACCCTAAGCGAACCTGACACTCGGATTTCGGGGGTCCTGGCAGATATTCCGACCCAGTGGCTCGATTGACTCTGATGGCCCGGATTTGGCCATTTGCTATACAGGAAAAAAAGAGGGGAAACTGAAGAAGAGAGATTTCTTCTTCGGACATAACTAAAGTCTGAAACAAGGTTGCTGCGTCTCGAGAAAAGACGTAAAATGTCTTGTCTGTGTACAGATATAACCGAGACAACCGCTAGGGTTTCTGAGCGGATTGATACATTCGTGGGATTACGATTTGAACTCCTTTTAGATTTTCTTTGTCTTGCACGAAGGAATCCGAATGTCATCTATTGATTTTCTTTTGAGGTTTCAAGGGAAAATGATATTGATTTTGGTCAACATTGTGGCAGGAATGTGAAAGTAATTTCATGTACTTTCGATGATTCGGTTTGTTCCTAACTTTAACAACATTCTGAACAAAAGATTGGGCCCAATTCGAACCCCAATAGGGATTTTATAGTAGCTGCTAAATATCAACAGATTTGTTTGTGAAATGTGATAGCTAGTTGGGCCCATTTCGTAGGGTTATAAGAAATAGGATGTCAAGGAGTGCGCGAAAGGCTAAAGTAGTAAAGATTCCCGTAGCCCAAGCACGTTCTCTCTCTTCTTAGCAAATTTGAAGCCCTCGTTGACAGGACCTGCCACATAAACTGTCCACGCATCTGCCCTCTCGAGCAACAAGAAACAGTTGCAAAAAGTTTATAGTTTTTCCCCCGCTCTCAACATTTGGTCTCCTATTTCCGAGTTACTTTCTACCATTCCATTATATTACTAGAAAAATAAATCAACTTCCGCTCCTTTTCTCTTCGCTGGCATCTAAGAATGTCGCTAGGGTTATCTCTTAAGTCTTTGAGAGTACCATTTTATCTTGAAAACAAAGTCCCAGCGCGTTTGTTCGATATTCCTTTGGATTCTGTGGACTTCATTTGTCGGGGCGACATTTGAAGATAGTTTCACTAACAACGATTTAGGAGAAGTTGCGTAGACACGGCGTAAATCAACAAAATTTAAGAGTGTGGCTCAAATTTGGATGTTTAAGTAACACGGACGAGATGAGGATTGGCTCTTCGTTGTAATTCACCGCAAAACTCGTTATTTGGCGAGTAAATGCGACACGCAACCGTACAAAAGCGTTTCCTGTTTTGTCCCCGCATTTTTTAGGGGGTGAGAATGAGGGTACTTTCTTAATACTTAAATGACGTTAGAATCTAAATCCCTGGAAAATTATGACGCGGCTTGCGTTTTTACGATACTTTGATACCAGACAGAAGTTTATTACATAAATTTCGGAGAAAAAAAAAAGGTCACTTCATGTTTTCTTCATTTGATGTAAAAACTGTAGTAAATCAAAAGGGTCTTTTATTTTACTGATTTTAAAAGCTTCCGTTTTCTCTTTCCTTTTAAATTACAGCGACAGTTAGAGGATGAGCCCTTCCATTTTAAGACCTAGAGATTGAGAGAAGTGTGTATACTTTTTTCAAGGCCCTAGGACTTGGACTCGAGCTCGCTCCGCGCGCATCCGATAATCTCCGGGAGCTCTCGTTGGGCTCAACGCGCTAATCTGGCTTCCGCCTTTAATCCGATGCCAATAACTAAATCGAATCACGTAGTTTTACAATCAGGGTAATGGGGCAAAGTGTAGGGGTAACACCCTGGGTCCTTCGAGTCCCTTCAACTTTTCCATTCAAAGCGGATTTGCGACACGAACGTAAAACCGTAGAGTGCCAGGATTAAAATGAGATACTTTTATTCGATTGAGATACACTTTCAGTGAATGGCCTCCTCTTTTAGTTATTCTTTCCGATTTCGATTAATTTAATTGCTTGGGTGTTAAGATGATTCGGAATCATTACTAAATGATTCTGCTATATATTTCGATAAGTTTATAAGATATGTTTCATAAGTATGAGACTACCTATACTTCGTAATACTAGAGACTTACTGAGAGCTAGTTTCAAAACGACGCGAGAATTGACTACGTACACTCTGTATTGCAGTCCATCTTAATATATAGTCTGTATTAAGCCTTTAACAGCGCCTCACCAGGCGTCGCTTTACCTCGAATCTATGACCTATACGTCACTTCATGACAAGCTCTTGGTAAGCAAACTTTTTGGTTTAAATACCGCTTATTAAAACGGTTTAAACTATAAAGGCCACCTGTCGTGTTAAAAAACTATAACCAACCCATAATAGACACCATAAAAATCCAACAGAAGGTTAATATTTCCTTACCTCCCAATAGTTTGCCCATGTAGCATTTTAATATCAAAACCATAACGGAAACGCGACATAAAACAAGTATTAATCCAATAGTCAAACAATACGGTCAGATTCTTTCCGCAGTCTTTATACACGGCGAAAATCCCTCTCTAGAATACGCATTATCTACAGTGGTGTCATATTTTGCTAAAGGGAGATTCCCTATTGTACCATCATATTGTAGGGTATCTTCAATGTCCTCTTAATAGTTACACCGTGTGCCCAAATAAACCATTTAGACGTGTATTATTATGCACCCCTTATCGTGTGCGGGCTTTTTCTGGACCCCATGGTCTATCTATTGTGGGACACTGACGGTCCCTATCCCGTTGCATGCATATTCATGCTTTCTTTGTACGGAAAGAATCGCATCTGCCTACAGCCTATATAGGCGTGGAATATATCCATATTATTTACAACCAAACGGGACTCGCATAAAATAAAACCTGTATCTAGATATTGTTCATAAGCCTTTGTACGAATTTTTCTTTCTTTCTTTTATAAACCAAGGTCCCTAAACTTAACTATATATTATAAAAAAAAGAAGTAATTTTTACACGAGCGGGCTCGGTCCCTATACCTTTTTAACTCTATAAATCAAGATGCCCGATTGTTGTCTGTTTTTAAAAAGGACAGAAAATATTACTGAATCGTGGACCCTTTAAAGTCACAAAGCGTGAGTTTCATATTGAACTTCGACGTAGTTATGTAGTTGTAGTTATACCTTATGACTTCAAATAGTTTGACTGGCTTTTATGGTATAAGTTTGTCACTGGTTACAAACTGGAGCTTGTCATGAAGTGACGTAGGTCATAGATTCTTGTAAAGCGACGCCTGGTGAGGCGCTGGCAAAGGCTTAGTACAAACTAATAGGATAGGAAGATGGAAGTCCTGTAAAACCGAGTGTAGGACTTCAATTCTCGCTTGTCGTTCTCGAACTAGCTCTTAGTAAGTCTGTACCATTACGAACTTGTATGGGTAGTGTCAACTTATGGAACATATCTTAAAAACTTATGGTTTAATCAACGTATTAATATTTTTAAAAGAATGAATCATTCTGAAGCGCGTGGAAAACACCACCAAGCTGCTATCTTGGTATTAGTAGTTGTTACTATTACATACGGACTTACTTGTTTCATACGCATACATTACCAACTATCCACAAAGCCTGTTAAAAACGTTGAATGAAAAAAAAAAGCATCCTAGAGTTGGAGAGGAGGACGGTAGAAGGATCTTTTTAGAATATTTTTGGTTGGGATTATACCACCGAAAAACCATTTGTCTTGATTATTCCTCACTTTTAGCTAGCTATATACATTCAGTCCCCATCTCTCCACAGAGGTTTTTTTGTTACCCTGGTCTTACACGTATTGCAGAGTCATTACCGGGACTTGTTTTTAGGCTTTAAATCTAACGTTGTTTAGTATCAAAAGAGTTTCATGTATATTCATGCACGACAAAGGGTTGAAAATTAAGAATTATGTACTAATTTACATATCAGTGAGCACTGTATTTAGTTTTGAGCTGTAATGTATTGCGCCAAGTAAATCATACTCTTCATATGCATTTTCTTCTTTTCTGTACATAAACGTTTCCAGAAGTGAGATGAGACTAGAAGTACTGAGCTAACCAAATTCTTCACTCGGCGAAAGTGAATATTCTTGATAACAAACCAACGGTTGGCCCTCTGGTGGCGGTTTCAGAATTTCCCCTCCAAAACGTGAGACGCTCGCGGTGATAGACGGCCGAACTAGATTCAAGCACCCGCGTCCGTGTTTCGCCGCTTTAGGTTGAGGGGAAGGGGGTAAGAAATTTTTTTGGAACTCTACCAATTTTTTTTCTCTCTACCGTAGGCGCGATGGAAGCGGCATAAAATCCTCAAATTTGTTCACTAGTGCCAGGATTTATTACCAATGCTAGAGCCCTTCACTTCTAGTCTCATCTCACTTCTGACGTTTCTTTATTCCTTGAAAATATGCCTTTATGAAACAGGAATGGTGGATGAGATGAGGATAGGCCTATTTTTCTTAGGGCTTGATCGATAGAGACGCGAACTGGTGCAGGCAGATCCAAGCTCCGTATCAATCTGGACTTAAGGAAAAAGATGCGGAGGATGGAGAATGGAGGATGCTAAAAAAAGGGGACCAGACAAAAGCACCTGCCTATTTCAAGGGGACGTAGATCCAGGCAATTTGTATTCCCTTAAAATTTAGCGCTATCTTATACTACGTAGGTACTCTATTAAACTTATTCATTCTGCCTCTTACCATCAGCGTTCTTAGCTTCAGATATATTTAAGAAGCGTTTATTTTCTTTATATATATTTATACACATACAGGGTATTCCAAAAGGGTGGTAAGACCGAAGTAAAATGTGTTCAATTTGAAATAAATTTTGAGTCGAAAATACCACCGTAAACAAGTTTTGATTGAATTGTTTTACGGATAACCCCCTTCAATTTAATTAAGAAGCTGAAAGACAATTGATGCTAATTTAATTAAGGGGGCATCGATAAAACAATCTAATCATAGCTTGTTTACGGTGGCCCTTAGAGAAACTTGTCATAGAAGTTACATTTTCGACTTAAAATGCTGCATAGAACACCTTATGACTTATCACTTTACTTGCAAAGAAGATGAAATGAGAGTTATCTTTACATGGATGATGTTTACTAGCTGCATACAAATACGCCAAATACCCCATGTCATTTTGTCTGCTAACTGTATGTATGCATACCTTGGTATCGAGAATTTTCCATAGGTAAGGGGAAGTTTTTTTATTTCTTCTCAAAGTTCAGGAGCGCGTTCAGGAGTGTATAACAACCCATTCCTCTTTCGCGACCCTCCCAACCTGGTCGTTTTTTCTTTTTTGCCCCTTGATGAAGATAGATTTGGTAAAAGAGGCATCTTTGCTCGCCACCCACCCAACGGAATGCTAAGTCTTCGACGCCATTTTTCATCAACTTCTTTTCTACGAACGGGTGATGGGGCTATAGCTATAGTGGGCGGGAAAAAAAAGGGAATGTGATGCTGGAAGCCCAAGAGTTTCCATCCTTTTTCCACCATCCTCATCGAGTCCTCCGCTGCCTTTTCCTCTTCCTTAATCCCTCTTGATGCACGGTCTTTCAGGAGAATCGCGAGTCTCTCTCTCTCTCTCTCTTGGTTCTCTCTCTCTCTCGCGTCTCTCTCTCTCTCTCTCTCGCGTCTCTCCTTTCTCCTTCTATGATTTAAATGGGGAAGGAAGGAAAAAATAAAAAACAAAAGTGAATTAAATGAAAGAGCGATTTTTGTTCAACCTACTCTTGATTTCCTTCTAATTATTTTTACTTTAAATTAAAGTACTTAGATTTATAATTGCATTATCACGGTTTCAGCTAATATTGCGATTCGATATAGGCGTTTCCGTGAAATTATATTAATACATTTTAAGGTAAAGAAGTGTAACTTCAATTGTAAACAACTCCAATAGGAAGTTAGCAACTCTTTCTTTAAATGAAGAGTAAAGAGTGTAGGCAAGATTCGATAATCTAGCATTGTGATCCTATTTTTATATTGATGGAGTGATGTAATGGCGACATCTATAGTTGGTGATGTTAATTTAATTATTAAATATGTTTAAATTCATCGCAATGAATTAGTTTTGCTGTTGAGAGTTAGGTCGATCTACTTCAATTATTTTATTAATTCATTCATGAACTAAATTTATCTCACTTTAAATTTATTAATTGCGAATTAGAATTTGGGTTATTTAATTTTAATTTATGATCATTGCTTAGTTTCAAATTAATTATATTCCTTTAATGAAGAAACTTATATAAATAGATTAATTAACATTTATAAATCAATAGATGGAGTTAAAAATTGACGTTAGAGATGGCGTTAACAACTGTTTTGTACCCGGATCTCTTATCATGCTCTGTTTCTTTAGCTAGGTCTTCGATATGTCTTTATATCACTTTCCGTTTATCGATTAGTTCCTTGTCTAGCGTCAACTTTGGACCGATTTTTAGATGATTACAATTTGTACTTATTTGTCAAAATTTATCGTAAATGATTATTAGTGGTCTATAATACTTTAAATGCACAGTTTCGCTATATAATATTTGATTTCAATAATAATAATACATATTGATTTTTGCTCTGGAATATTTCTAACTATGAATCGGTAGAAAAATTAATATTTAATTTCTATAAAGTATATGCTATAACAATAATACAAAATCATCTGCATATCGAAAGTGTTGCTCGAAAAGTTTGTTTTAATTTACTAAGGATGGCGTAACATTAATACGATTTAGTCAAATCGATAATTTTGGAAAACAACCCGCTTAGAACACACAAAGCGATGATAATTAATAATTAAATTTAGCGTTAAATTAAATATAATATTTCCAAACCAGGAAAAAAATAAGAAATATGCAAAACCTTCGATTAGAACAGTTAATATTTTGATTGTTTTTAAGTATACGTGTAATTGATACCAAATCAGATTGATTACCGGTACAATTAAGTCTATGTATTCTTAAAGCGCAATTTCCTCGTTGGTTTTCAATCAACGTGATAGGTCAAAACTTATCATTTGTAATATAATAGCTAGCTTTGACGTTAACCGGTTTATTGCGCAACGTTTGCGTAAGGGACCCGCGGTAGTGCGTAAAGCATATCGTTTAAATATCTACGGTAGAATATAATTGTGTGAAAATTAACCGAGCTTTTTTGTTTCTTAAGATACATTAGACAATTTAGAAATAAATAAATAAAATGTAGAAGCATAGCGACAAGGTTTTCCTCTTAAATGTTAATGCATTTAAGATGGACGTTTTTAACCAATAGGATGTTTAATTCAAAGGGGCCTTGTCTAACGACGGACCAGGAGGAAGGGGGGAGGGAACGAATGATATTAAGTCTCTGTCAAATATTAACTCACCTGCACTTGGTTGGTAATATTTAGAATTCAGCATCGGTTTGTCTCTGTGGGAAATATTGTAAGAGACGTCCGTCGTACAAGGATATGTAACCTTTAACATTAATCAAATGGCTGATTTAATACGTAAGTTATGAATTTCAATATGAATTTAATTCAAAGATATACATATATGTTTATTAGGCTATATAGCGGTTCCCCTTAACTTAAGTCGGTCAAGAGGCCACTTTTATGTTATTACTGTGCTGAAAAATGTCGGAAATAATACGAAGGTCGTATTCTAAGGCTCGTTTTTCTAGTATGACCCGGGAACCTTGGGTTTTAATGCTGTCTCACGAACCAATTTTCTTCTACATCAGAAAAAAGTCTAGGATCAAAGAAGGATGAATCAGAGACGCTAAGTTTAAGAGAATATTTCAAAAATGATATTTGGCTAGCTAGATTTGGCCGGTTTAAGGGGGTATTCCCCGGAGTTTCTTATTTTCAAGATTGCTTCTAAACGAAGATATTTACTCAAGCAAAACGTGTAAACAAATTAGAACATATATACTCATAGAGGTAGCATTCCAATTTAAACAGCAAATATTAGATTTTTCTTATGTTTAAATGTAACCTACTTTAAGTTCTTAAAGAGTTATTTATACTATAATCACTAGAGTTATTGCTCCCCTAGTATTTTTCCCTGTATGAGGTAAGAAACGTCACCTAAGGACCCGTTCTATATGACGTCATTAGATTCCATCCGTGAGGATAGATTTTTACTTCAGGCATTACATAAACGAAAGTGGTGTGAATTCATTTTCTTTCTTGGCGCATTTTACAGTTGCCATCGCTTGAATGATGGTCAGCATTTTCGGGCCGGTTCAGACTCGCCGTAGTAATGGTTCCCATCGGTATCATCGCGGTATTTCTCCTCACACCATTGACCGCGACACGGATCTCTATCGAGAGACCAGTATTATATTTGCAAGGATCTGCCCGAGTTGACGGTAATTCACCCACGAGTTTTAAAGAAGGTTCCTTGCTGTGTGACAGTTCCACGAACCAATGTTCTTGTTACGGACAGACTTGTAAAGTCATCAATAAAAGCGCGAAATTGTGTAATATAACCGTACTTACAATGAAGGATACAACGTTCGATAAAATATCACCGTATTCATTTCTTGGATTAAAGAGACTCGAAAAGTTGGAAGTGATGCAAGGAAGTTTGGTTCGTGTTTTCCCTAACGCATTCGCGACGCTCTCGAACTTGAAGGAGTTAAACTTGGCTGTTAATATGATTACTACGCTATACCCTCTTTCTTTCAATGGTTTGAGAAAGTTGGAACGAATTATTCTAATGAAAAATGAGATTAAGAATTTGGCATTGATTATACCGTCATTGGTACCGAGTTTGTTACCAAAGTTGGCCCATATACATATGGGTGGGAATCCAATTAATGTACTAAATGAAAAGACATTCGAACCATTATCCCAAAGCGAAATTAAGACATTAGAGGTAATAATGTGCGAACTGCAATACGTTCATCCTAATACTTTATCGCCTTTAAGTAAACTCGAAGAATTTTACTTGGGTGGTAATGATAAAATGCGTACTGATAACTTAGTGGCTTTGTTCGAAAACCTCGTTAACACTTCCTTGAAACTGTTGGACATTTCCTCTATGAGCTTTTCAGATATTCCCGTATCTTTATTGGAGGTTGTTGGTCGAAGTAACGTTTCAATCTTAATGTTGGCCAAAACATCAATGCCAACTATCGCAAATAATCAGTTTCCTTACATGCCAAATCTGGAAACATTATTACTTTTCGGAAATCGAGTACAATCGGTGGAACAACACGCCTTCGATAATCTACCCAACTTGAAACATCTCTACATGCAAAAGAATGTTATGACCGTATTCCCACCTGGTTTGCGATTGCGCGGTTTGGAAGAACTTGACGTGGACGGATTCTCTCATTTCCCCATTCGATTTGAATTAAACGAATTTAGTTTCAGCGAAATGAAATCATTGAAAGTATTGAAGATTTCGTATAAGACGTTGCTGGAATTGAAACGTAACACTTTTAAAGGGTTATCGAGTTTAGAAGAACTGCATTTAAGAAGCTGTGGGATTACGTCATTGGAGGATGGTGTTTTTCAGCATTTAATTTCGCTAAGATTACTAGACATAAGTGAAAATCAAATATTGGAAACGAAAGCCAATGTTTTCGCCGGATTAAATACGGTACGACATTTAATTTATCAAAACGCCCAAGCGACAGACGTTGAGGCGAAAGTGTGGATGGACTTGCGTAATGTGGAAGTATTAGACCTTTCGAGAAACTCTTTCGTTCAAATTAAACCCATATTACTTCACTTGCAACGAATTAAAAAGCTCAATTTAACCTCGAATAAAATTCAATTTTGGGATAAATCTGTTTTAAGAGAAGACAACACTTTGCAAGCCTTGGATTTATCAGGGAATTACATCAGAAGAGTGTCACCGATCATGATACGAGACTTTGAGAGATTACTATTTGTCAATGTAACACGCAACCCGTTCAGATGCAGTTGTGATCAATTACCGTTCCTAAGTTGGTTAAGTACGACCAACGTTTCAGTGTACAAGTACTGGTACGCTCTCTCGGAGTATAACTCTTGCCACGAACCCACGGCTTACTCCTCCCTTTCCTTACGAGCCGCGAAAGAAAACTTAACCCTTACGTGCCAAATTACCGAAGAAAAACATCAAGCCCCATTGATCGCGCTTCTATTGACTGTATCTCTGATATTAGCTCTGTTGCTCTTTTCCGTCGTCAGTTTTTACGTTTTTCGCCATAAAATTCTCGCTAAGATAATGTCGAGTGAAGTGAGAGTTTCATCGGATAAAGGGTTTTTGTTCGATGCCTTTGTCTCTTACAGTAATTACGATTCCGAATGGGTTTTCAATGTCTTTCTACCCGCGATTGAAAATTCTACCAGTAACGCGAAACTGTGCGTCTACGACAGAGACTTTGTGGCTGGGAAAGCCATCACCGATTGTATCGTGGACGGCATTAAAAAAAGTCGAAAAACAATTCTCATAGTTTCCAAACATTTTCTTACGAGTTCCTGGTGTAAATTCGAGACGAACTTGGCTCAAAGCGTACTTTCGGAAGAAAAACGAGAAGGTTTGGTTATGATCAAACTGGGAGACGTGGATATTTCGAAAGCCGATAGCGGACTTAGATTTTTACTTCAATCGAGATTGTACCTCACGTGGAGTAACGATCCAACCAGGTCGAAAGACTTTTGGAGAAAACTCGACAAGGCACTCGAGAAACCATCAGGAAAGACGCGACAAAAATCCATATTGTCATCTTTGCTATAAAAACAAGATGGCCCAAGGGCTGGGCCTTAATAGTAATTTTACACGGCTCACGTGACCCCCCCCCCGTATAGTTGATCTCCAATAAATCGTACAACTAAAAACATTTCTGAAACACAATCGTGTATCCCTTTAATTTCTAATAACGTCACATTTCAAATAATATTAAATCCTGGATCCCCTAAACCAGAAATCACTATGACCGTAAAGCGTCCCCTCTATTTTACGAAACCTAACCTAACCATCCAGCATAATCTCTGATGTATCACGCGCACAAAGTGCAGTAGTGCAAGAAAATTATCATCTTGTTTCCCTTCCCTCAAAAAAGCCCGCGAGATTTAAACTACCTTTCTTTCCTCTCTCTCCGAGCGGGATGCCCCCTCTCCCTCTTCCCCCTCTCACTAATATACCAGGCAGGCAGTTCTCTCTCTACGCGGAGCTTCGTATCGCCACCGCGTACGCTAGCGATCTCTCTCTCTCATCGTAAGCGTACGTTTCGCGGACGCGACCGGTTTCCCTCTCTCTCTCATCGTAAGCGTTCGTTTCGCGGACGCGTCCGGGACAGGGACAGGGGTTTTGGTGCCGTTTCTTAAATTTTAAACGGAATAATTCCGTGTAAAATTAAAAATTGTGATTTCCGAGCTTTCAACTAAAGTGCATGCACGCTCAAATTTCAAAGAATGAAGTTTTTTTTTTCGTCAAAACTTGTATTTTTAAAAAAATTAAATAGTTTTTATTTAAAATGTTACAAAAAAACAACACATTTTTTGTTCATAAATCACCACCTCTGTTAAGTATTATTAAATTAGGTATTTTAATTTACACGGGTTCTTTTAGATGGGCTTTTAGACCTATAATAAATGGGTTACCAGTTCTTTCTCGTCGTAATACGGAGACGTTTCTCCACCAGGATGTGTTGAAGATGAAGCCGCGCATCGCAGCTCATGATAATCTGGGTTCTGTTAATTATAAAAGTAAAATTCGTTGTCTGAATGCTTTTGACAGTTTATTCTATCTAAGCACGGGTGCTTTAAAATTTTAACAGAAGTTTTAAACAGCTGGTGAAATATTAACCTTGTATATTAATAGAGAATTTTATCAAAGGTTATCTTTATATATGGCATGATAATAAATTTAAGACCGTATAAGGTAAAGTCACGAAGTTTGGACACTATCTCTATTTCTTCAACTCAATCTATCTCTAGAGTATAATTTTATTGCGCCCTTTAGCTCTGTATATTTTATACGTGAACCTTTTCTGTTTCTAGAAAGTGGAAAGAAAATCGGTTTTGAACTTTTATCGAAATTCGAAATTCGCAATATATATTTTTTATTTTAAATTTTGGATTCTCATGACGGTAATAAAAGCTATCGAAAGGAAATAAAACGAAAGCTAGGATATTGTGGAGGTACTGTACTTTAGATTGGGTTTAATATAAGTTAAAGTAAACTTTAATAACACGAAAACAAATGCTGAAAAAAGTCATTTACTTCCATTGGAGATTATAAATAGCTACTGCTCTAATTTACTCAGCTTTTGAATTTTTATTTTATTTCATTTTTCTCAATCAAAAACATTAAATAAAATTTAAAATGCGACCTATATAACCAAGATAAGTAAATATTAGATTAAACTCGTGGGACTTTAATTATGTAGGATAATTATGCAAAGAGAAGGGCAATATTAACTTACATCCGAAGGTATTTGTTGCCTAGGGTGGGATGAAGATTGGTGAAGATCCAACATACTGGGTACCCCTTTAAGCGTGGCGTACTCGTTCTTGTTATTCGTATGAAAACCATCCAAATGACTTTCAGCACCCATAATGCTATTGGTTGTGCTTCTTCGTAATGTTGCGTAAACTGCGCTTTGATTATCGTCTGGTATATGAACCATTGATTTGTTATCAACACCATCAGGTGCCACGCTCATGCTTAGTTCTTGTTCTTCGTAGAGTTTGACTTTCCTGTTTTCCGAAAACATTGTTTTTGCAATTTGTCTTATATTTAAACAGTGACTCTTCACTTACTGTTCAGTCCATAATGGGTTTTCGCTACGCATTAAAGAATTGAATAACAATTTTAATTGTTTCTGGTTTAAAAATATAAAAGTATAATGGGATATTTACATTGTGTTCTTTGGCTTGACTTCAGGTTTTGGGCAAGCAGCTGCTAATACGAGAAATACGTATTAAATTTTCGAATGTATACGTTTAGTCTTATTTGCATAGAATGTACTTACCATAAACCTTTTGTAATTTTACCACGTACCTGCACGTAAAAAGTGTAAGTTAGTATAGCAACGCGAGAATTTGTTACGTGTATGGAATAAGCAATGATAACTTACCAAGACTTTAGGCAGAAACAGCAGATTATCATGGTTATTAACCCCACTCCCAATACAACTAAAAGAGTTATTAAAACAGCCAATGAAGGGTCAAATTTATTTTCCATAACCGTGACGTAAGCGGGCTGTAAGAACAAGTACCGTCAACTTCTGGTAAGAATTGTGTACCGGTATACTAATTACCACAATGTTATGTATTTGTAACATATCATCTCTCATTTTGAGAAGTTCGGCGTTAATATCCACATTATCAAGTACTTTGTTCAATGGTAACATTCTGTCTTCGTCATCAGCAACGTAAACGTATAAGTCCGTCCATTTGCGTTCAAGTTTGTTACCATATCCCACGTGATATCTAATTGTGTCTATTATCACCGTACCACCCATGGCATTCTTTAAAACTCTGATGAAATATATTGGTTTAAGGGTTGTTTACGCATAAGAAATAATCTATAATTACTTTTGTAACTGCTTCTTTTTCTTATGAACCTCTTCCGGTGAATGCGTTATCACTACTTTCACAAGTTGGTCAGGATGGTACACCCATACCTTGACCATAGTTTTAGCTGACCTGTGAGGGGCCCCAACTTCCGTGGCGGTGACTGCTATATGAAATCGCGATTGATCGTATTGCGACATAAACTCTGTTATTGTGATTACGCCTGTCTGCGAAATATTAAATGGTGATGGTACTGGACGGACACTTCCCGGGATACCGACTCTAAATAGGTTAACGTATTCAATAGCGTAACTCAGGGTACCATTTTCGCCCTCATCATCGTCTTCGGCAATTACATGTTCGACCGTGTCTCCAGGTCCGGCCGTGTACCGTAGACCTTGAATTACATTCATAGAGATTATGTTAATGTTAATTTACCCCGAATATTTACTGGCAGTTTAATTACAAGTCACTTACCAACGTTAAATGGACCTTCTTTGAAGATTGGAATATTGTCGTTCATGTCCGCAATTCTAATCTTGACTAATGCTAATGTTAGATCTTCTGATTTGTATGTCCTTACCATAGAGTAACTATTTCTTCCACTGTCAGGCTATTGTAATTATAATAAGTTTAATCATTTAATTCAGGTGAACTTTCACTAGTGACTTACTTGGTATTCCATATAGTCCGAGTTACTAGTAGCCTTGACGACAAATTCGTATTCTTTTCGAGCCTCCCTATCGAAAGATGTATTGGTGTAGATATCGCCATACATTCTATCAATTTTGAAGGCGTTTTCCAATACACTCTCTTCGAAAAATAATTATATTTACGGTCAGTAAACGGCTCCTTTGATACGTTTAATATATAATTATACCCGTTATGTAATAATAAACGACGGAGTTATCTCCCTGGTCCAAATCGATAGCGTTCACTCGGCCTATTAGTTCGTTAGACCCTAAATTTTCTCGAACAGTAAAAACGTAAGGGTCGGTTAGTTGGGTTCGGGTGAATTGGGGTATGTTGTCATCGACGTCTTTCAGGACGATCGTTAATGAACTAAGGGTTTCGTAGAAAATTGGTTTTCCGTTGTCTCTCGCCACCAAGATTAGCTGTTAACAAATAGCGCTCCATTAATTTAGTTTTCCCTTTAAAGACCAAGCCGATAAATCGATGTTATACCTTGTAGAATGGAGTTTTCTCTCTATCGAGTATAACTTTAGTTCTTAACTCGCCCGTTTCGGAATTCAGAACGAATTCGTCCGTTTCGTCCACATTCTGATCTCCGACCTTCAGAAAATAGGATACTCGACCATTTTCCCCGCGGTCATTATCGATAGCTTGTACGGTCATAATTAAGTAGTTACGTATGTTCTGGTTCTTTTGGGAAATGGAGGTTTATATTAATTAAGATCCCCGGATCCTATGGGTTTACCAAATGACAATTTAAAGCTCCACGAGTGAAA
>JAEQBA010001873.1:0-91785 GCA_019434445.1 Phalangium opilio | reverse complement strand
CGTGCGTGACGTCAAAAACAAGAAAACGTTGTAGCCTTCTTAAAGACTTTTAAAAGTGGATTTAAATAATTTCATATGAAGCATTTTCAAATGCATATTGCCAAATAATTAGAAATCGGAGAATTAAAAGCTTGATATTCTGAATTCACAGTAATTAATTCTATCTTTTGCTATATAAATCAGAGGTTTTTCAAACGAAGCTTCTCATACCCTTTAATGAAAAAAAAAAACATCTGCAATTCCAAATATGGGGCTTTCATTTGAGAAATTTTTCAAATCTAAATATTGTTATTTTTGAAAGGATATTTACTGGTAGTTACAAAATGGGCAAGTTTCAAAAATTTCCCATATTATTTCTAAGGACATTTTCCAGTTGTTCTCCGATTAATTTTATGGAAACGAAAACCACCCTCAGCAACTTTGTTTTTTATAAAATAAATTATTGGATAGGTCTCTAAATTTTACCCACATATTAAGGACCCGGATTTTAGTTCAGTGAAATATTTTCAAAACATTAAACATAATACGAAAAATGTTACATGTAATCAAAAATTATCCTTGTATATTAGAGCGTCATCAGGCCTTATCTTCTTGGTAATAGACAGTAGTAAACTTTATCGCCCGTGCAATATTATTTTCAAATAAAACAGATAATTCTTTTTTATCTAAGCTCGATTCAATAACAAGTAGATTTGAGAAAAAAAGGGATTTTGCGTGACCTTGCTTCGGTACAAGGAAAAACTGCAATCACTCTCTTTTGGTCGTCCATTTGAGATATGATTTCTCTGGCTAAAAGGCTGGTTTTCACTGGACCAAAAAGCAAGAAAAACCTTAACTTGCCGCTAATTTTCGGGTTTTCTAGGCGGCAAGTACGGAATTAGTTTTCTATTTTGCCGCAAATTTTAACGGAAAAGAAATCGTTGTCCAATAGGAATCAACGAATGCGTGCCGTCATAGGCTTGGTTTTGGCGAGGGGCTAGTCATTCACCAAAATTTTGTACACCTGATTACTGATTTCTGAATTTTTATATGAATTCCTATGGTTACTGGACGAATTCCTTGATTTCTGTGATTACGATTATTTTCGGTGATTTCTATAATCATTCCACTGATTTCCCGTTATTGCCGCGGATTACTTGTGATTTCCGTTTGAATTCCAATGAATTCCGGTGATTTTTTGGTGAATGCCGTGATTACCACTGGATTCCTCGCGAATTTCGATGAATACAGTGATTATTTCTATTTCAACTGATTATGATTTTTATTTTGGATTTTCGAATTCCTCCATTGATTATGCGTGATTATTTCACGAAAGGCGTGATTACCGAGGTGATTACAAAAGATTACTAATAAATCATGTGATTATTTCAAATTTTCTCAAGATTTCACGTGATTTGCAGTGATTATCGGAGATTTCTGATTACCTTTGATTACCCGCAGAAATGATTTTGATTACTGATGATTTTCAAAGAATTCTAAAAATCAAGTAATCGATTTCTGCGGTTTTGTACACCTGATTATTCAAGTGACTAACCCCTCGGGTTTTGGTCGGCTCGATAGACTTTTTTTAGGCCATTTATTTTCTTGGAGGCGTTTCTGTTGTCGAGTTAAATTTCTAAAAATGTATAGTTTACGATTTGTTAAAGACGTTTGGCTTAATCGTTATTAATATGATAAAAATGAACGTTTTTACAAAGACAATAAAGTCTAAGAAAATCGATAGGTTTCTTTTGGTGCATTTTCAACATGACTGGTAAGCCTTGGTCTGCGCGAGCTCGCGCTCCTTCATATTACGAGTTTTAGTAAGAATAGTTTGGCACCCTTTTTTGCAAGAATTATCCACAAAATTAAGCTGAATTTTATTTAATGGTTCCGTGAAATTTGTCTGGTGAAAACCAGGCTTTATCCAAGTTGTCTCTTATTTTAGGCGGTTGAATTAAAGATATAGTTAAGAATTCTCAGATAAAATCCGCTATAATATATATACAAAATTATCTTTAAACTTAAAAAATATCTCGACACATTACCTATTAATATTCGGCAGTCCTCGTTGACTAGGTAAATTAAAGCCGCTTAATGTTATACTTTAAAACAAGGAAATTGTGCGTGAAATTTTAGTTCAAAATGTTAGTTTTAAAACCTTTCAGTATAATTTATAAACTAATCTACGCTGTTTATATCATTAATGTACGGATATTTAATTTAGTCACATTGAAACGAGGTATGTTTAACTGGTTTCTTAATGATATGGTTTTTTGGTTATCATTATTTGGAATTTTTAAAAATTTTAGGTTTTCTCCAAATTTTATGGGAAATAATCTTGCTTCTAACTCGAAACAATAACCCACGTCTTCGCGAATACCCAACTACGGACTCGGGCGATTTAGAAGATAACGCTATCAAAATCCCACCTTCACAAAGAGATTTGGAATATAGACGTTCAATAAAGCAAGATGTACAATATTTCCAATCAATTAATGTTTTCCAGTTTTCCTTTTCTTAAACCTCTAAAGACTAACTTTTATTTAGGAATCGGACACAATTTTAATTTATGGGTGTCACGGTCAAAAACAGCGTTTATTGGTTCGCCTGACCGTATGCGGACAAGTGTCACTGGCCACATTATTCATGCGACTTGAAAATGGTAAAAGTTACAACTTGCCCAAGATTCAAATGACCAATTTACCAAGAACAACAATGGACTGCTTTGTCGGTAATGGATTGAGAATCAGATGTGTCGTGCCTATGAGAAAGTGGAGGGTTTCCTATACCGGCCTATTAGAGTAACCATATTAAGCCTTATTTCCAGTTTTTGAAACGCTAAGCCTAACGTAGACTAATTTGGGCTATTTTCGTCTATGATTCAGAGAAACGTCGGAAAATGGTGAAAGGAAAATGGTTCACGTTAAACTCGGTTTATAGTAAGTTTTTGCGCTATTTCTTCGCTTAAATTTGTGCTTAAAGGTTAACTTTAATACAGCTGGATGTGTTCTTCGCCTATCCATGATCTTCAATGTGATATTTCGAACGCGGAATTGGCTGAATTTTTCGGATGTCAAAGACGACTTCAACCATGGCGACCCAAAGTTCAGTACGTTTGTCTCCATTGAGTGCATTATTGAATAACCTTATGGTTTTTTCCATATTTAGTTTCATTCAAAACTTAGACAGTTACGTCCAAGCCGGAAATCTTATTGGATCAGTGTCTATTGAAGGTCACGAAGAAAGGGTCACTTTGTGGGGTGCCAGGAAACGAAGTGTTGGTAAGTATAATTAAAATTCAGTTAAGACTACAGCACTTACGTAATTGGAGTTGCAATATACAGAAATAGACAATGAGACACCAGACAGCCAAACAGAGGTTATCGTCTACACCAAAGATGGGCAAATGTTCCATTTTGGGTCTTTCCAATTATTTCCATATCCTAACAAGTACCGTCCTATTAGTTTATTCTAAAATAAAAGCTTTTGCCAATAGATAAGCGTATTTTTAGACTGAAATACGGGTTTGTTGTGCTGAGAAATTCAATGACGTACAAACTGAAGGAAATACAAATGTTATATAATAAAGAAGATCGCGTAAAAGAAGCGGTTCTATCGACAGGTCAGCTTAAGCTAAAAGATACTTAAGAATTAGGCCTAGTTTAAAAGCTAGTTATCTCCACACAGGTCGATACGATTTTCGTATAAACTTTGGTAAGCAAATGGACGAAGTTAATTGGCCAGTTTCGGATTTAAAAAACACAAAGCGCAAAGTAAATGTGACCTTCACCGCGGTTGTTCTGCAGGATGACATTGGAGAGGCCGTGATACTTCAAAATAACCGGTACATCCGCGCGTCCACTTATTAATCAAGTACCCAATTGTAATGATCATCATTTTATACAGAAGAAACGCTGAAAGTTCCTCATTATCGCCTCCTAGTTGTTCGCTTATGCCTCTAAGTACTTAGGTAATTAACTCTTCAATAATTTATAGAATCTAATCTCAACATTGGTCTTCAGGTAGCGAATATCCGGTGAATAAACCAGGTAATGAAGTAGTTGCCTTAGCGGATTTGGAAAGTCACTATCCAAGCGTGACTGGTGGTAAAGGGTCTTCATTGGCCAGTCTATTTAGTCTCAGCAAACAAATTGAACCGGTAATATTGGGTATCGTTTAATTTTTAATATATTAAATAACTATAATTAACCCTTTTTTTAACCAGACCTATAATGTTCCCAACGCCATTGTGGTTTCTACTTTAGCTTACGATATATTTTCAAAAGAAAATAAAATTCAAGATTTAGTTAAAACTTTAGAAAAAGTAGTTTGGTATGTTTTACTTTTTAATTAATCTTTTGAGTTTTTAATTAATAAAGTTGAACGCATTAATTAGGAGCCCAGAAAGTAATAATGAGGACATAGAAGACATCTGCGAAAAGTACGAAAGTGTCATTACTTGAATTAGTTAAACCGTAAGATATGTTCCATAAATATGACACAACCTATGCTTCGTAATGCTAGAAACTTACTGATAGCTAGTTCAAGAACGACACCCGAGTGACTTCACTCGGTCTTGCAGTCCATATTCCTATTTAGTATGTACAAAGCCTTTGAAAGTGCCTTACCACGCGTTGCTTTAATAAAATCTATGACGTTTCACCTGCGTCGCTTCATGTCAAGATCTCAGCAACCAGTAACAAACTTATGGAATATGTCTTATGAATTTATGGTTAAAGTACTTGCACGATTAATCATCTACTTGCAGAATCTCTTCAACCATTGGTTTTCTTGTTTTACCACAATCGATTTTAACGCAAATCGAGAAGAAACTGACCAAAATTTGTGGTGACAATTACCACGGTAAGCGGTTCGCCGTTAGGTCATCAGCTTCTGGGGAAGATTCGGAAGAAATGTCCGCCGCTGGTCAAATGAAAACTTTGTTGGGTCTTATTGGATTAAAACGAGTAGGTTAATTAATCCTAAAACTAATTAGGCTTAGAAATTATTCTCAATTTAACTTTGATAGATCGCGGAAGCCGTGGTGCAATGTTGGGCCTCGCAGTTTTCGTTTACCGCGGTTCAATACAAAAAGTGTGTGGAGCTATATATCGCTCTTTTTTAATTTTGATAAACCAAATTTGATATTTAGACAAAAGGGTCAGGAATTAAACACGCCGATGGCAGTTGTGATACAAGAAATGGTTGCCGCTGACTCGACCGGTGTCCTCTTTACCCGGGATCCTGTTACTGGTAACGCTGATAGAGTAACCATAACTTGCAATTACGGAATCGGAGAGGTAAGTAATTACTCCATGCAGTTGTAGATGCGCGGGAAACTCAATGAATGAATGCGCTTGCAGTCTGTCGTATCAGCATCGGCGGATCCGGACACGATTGTTTTTCATAGGGACCATGAGAATAACTTGGAGTTGAAGTCGGTAATCATTGGCGGAAAGAATTCCATGACTGTTATGTCAGGTTAGTGATTTAAGCTTAAGATATTTTTGATAGAAGTACGCAGTAAGTATCAAGTGTTTTCTTCTAAAGACGAAAAAGGGGTCCGGGACAGTTTTGTCGATGAAGAACGCAAGAAAAAGTGTAGTATCTCAGTAAAAAACGCAAATGTTTTAGCCGATATTGCCGTCAAGGTATTTACCCCAAGTTTGAAATGATTATTTAGTTATGAAGTTAATAAAGAAATTAAACTTGCTTGAACTGTTTTAATTAATATTGTTTGATAGATTGAAGAGGCTTACGGATGTGCAGTTGACTTGGAGTGGGCGATCAAGAACGGACAAATAAACATCTTACAGGTTAAACTTAAATCAAAGCCTATATATTTAGATAAGTAAATATTAACGACTCCATAACGTTCGATATAGGCACGACCAATTACAACTTTGGACAGAGAATCGGAACTTGAACTTATGCATGAAATTGATTGGTCAATGCGTAGTGAGGAAGAATATTTGACCACAGCCAATACTGGGTAAATTTTACATTTAAAAACTTTAAGCTAAATAAATTGTAATCGACATTTTTCTAGAGAGGTTATGGCTCACGGAACTTCGTATTTTTACGCCACCGCTTTCATTACTCTTACGATGCACGTGTTTAGGGTAAATATTTACATGTTAAAGGGAATACAACCAAAATATTTTCCACCTGCTTTCCCTTTGGAAATTTAGAACCACATTTTACTCAGTGTGGTTATGTAATAACCAACGGAGTTATGTGCTGATACCTAGCTAGTTAGTTGTGACACACGCGAAAAGGCAGTGCAGTGCACGCGATTTCATGGATAAAGCAATCGTAAAGGGGACTGGTAAAAGTGAAAGCTTTAATAGTTCAAAAATCGTTGCACAAGGACGGTTTTCAAATTCAGTATGAAGCTCCGGTTCTGAAAGGAAATGTGAAACGTATCTTATATGAGTTTTTAGATGTGTACAATAATTTTTAACACGTCCTGCAAATGAAGAATTTGTCATTGTTTGATAGTCCCGTTGAGTATATATCGTCTCTGACTTGCACAAGTTTTACGAGATCAAAACCAGTTGTCGTGTATAGACAAGATTTTAGCTGTTAAACTGTCAGCTTAAAGAGAGGAAGGGTGCAGAGCTTCAAACTATTATGGCTATCAATTGTGTTTTGTGTGTATGTTTGTTTGCTTCTGGGGTACACGAAAAACAAGAGTGAATAAAAATAGATTAATGCAAATTCCCCAATCACCTTGGGGCTCGTAATGTGTAAGAAATAATAATATACTTTCGAAAGAAAGTAAATTAGCGCTATGGTAAGATTTTACAGCAGTTTTCCTGACTTCGGATGGACAAGTTTGCCTGGACCTTTTTTAAGAAAAGATCCGCTAATTCCTGCTCTTGGAAGTATTGTGAAAAATAAAACATTGGCATCGTCAAAGATTCAAAGAATTCACCCGGTTATATTAAGGAAACCCTCAAATTTTGATTTAAGTTGATGGACAGCTGTATCGAAGCCGATTTGTTGACTGTGTTTATAATCGAAATATTTTCTCAAAACTCCTGTTTTTGGGGTTAGCGCGGGGGTGGGAAATATTAATTTTCAGGCGGAAAGGACACTATTTATAAAGACCGGGTTACTGTTATTTATTTTTAGCATGAATCTATATAACGTTACGCTGTCTAACCTCTTGATAAGGTTTGGGCGAGGCTTAGCGAAAGGAGACATCAGTCACGTTTCTGCTAGTGTTAGGAGCGGGAGAAGGGAGGGGGAATCCGGGGGTGTGTAAATTATAAACGTCACTTCCTCTTGTCTTGTGATTGGCTACGCAAAACGCGTCAAAGCAAGGAAGGTAACACCCAAACCAAATCGACATGATAGAAGGGGCATATGATAGAGCTGTATATTCCTAGTTATATAGATTCATGGTTGGAAGTTGCGTAGCAGGAATACGTCGATTTCTTCTGCTTGGAATCTTTAACAGGCTATGTTCTGGGTTTTTCAGTTTGAATTACAGGGGAGGTGTGGAAATCGTTACCCCTTCGCATTTGAACTTACAAACCACGCGATATTGACATAGCTAGCGACCTGCGCCGCCATTCCCGCGACTTATGCGCGCCAAACCATAATGTAAACAAATTCTCTTTGTGTGCGCTGAACGAGTAGACCTAGGGTATATATATTTTTTAAAATTAATTTATTGAGTTAAAGTTGGGGTTCGCCTAACTTTCTTGTTTGAGCAACTTTTCTACTATTATCAGAAGCCGATTAGACTTTACACATGTAGCACGTAACATGTGCCTGGGCGAGCTACACGATATTTTCTAAGCTCCTAGGAAAGAACCTCACCACACATGCGGGGGAAAATAATTCGGTAATGCTGCTCCTTCCGCCGTCTCTACCTTAAGAACCGATTTACCAGGTACATAAATCCCAGAACTACTATCAAGACCGTGTAGGGTCTCTAAAATATTCTTTAGTTAAAACTATTCACAATACCTAAAATTATTTGGGAATAACTTAGGCACAAAGATCTTATCAACTTGTGCTTGGACTGTTAAAAACGCCGTGTATCTGTTTTTTTTTCTCCACGAGGACGCTATTTATGCCTTCTTATACTAAATCCCTTCTTGCCAAGAGTCCTAAATGACAGATGGTGCTACAGGCACTCTTGTTAGTCGAGTGATTCTATCCCTTAGTTGGAGACGAGATCCAGTCAACATGTTTATTTGTTGGTTGGGTCTCAACTGTACTACATTAGCACACGCGAAACAAACACGCCCACCCCAACGCCAACTACACCTAGCTAATAAGGAAATTTTATTTACGTGACTTCTACAGTTTAAGAAAAGAGAAAAAATGTATGCCAAACTAGAAATGGCACCTTATAGTATCGTTGTCACTGCATCCCGCTGAGTATTGAATTGAACAGGCATTTCACAAGTTTATGTGGCACTCTTCGTTAACTTATACTATATATAACCTTAGCACATTGGAAACCACACGGGGTATTGCGAAATTATACTTGCCCTTGTATTCTTTCAGCGTTACTATAAAAGCATAAGCAACTGGATATTTTTCGGCGAAGTATTTGGTCCTATCATTTTTCCTATCATGTCTTTACGAACATTTCTCAATATGCCAATGGTAAATAAATCTTAATCTTAAAAGTACAGTAGCGACTCAGAGCTAGCCGCATTTTGCTTAGATCACCTAATTACTCCTAATTCTACTTTACTACAAATGTAGTTTACGTTGCGATTTCACCAAAATGGCGTCAAATCTTTAGCGACGGAAGCCTCGATGATATCGGGCTTTGGTAAAATCTTGAACGACAAAGATATGTTGGACCAAGCGGACAAACGCAATAAATATTATCCCCCATTCTCTAATTTAAAAATGATATTATTTAACATTCAGGTATATTCTTATAATTCAGAATGAAACCGAAAGTAAAACTCAAACTTCGTTGAATCTTTGTAGAATTTGATATTTTGCAAATCGCGGTTGCATAAATGCAGAAAAACATTGTATAACAAGAAGTACCAATTGGATAAGTGTAAAAATGCTCATGAAATGTTTATCAAAACAATGGAGGAATTTTATGGATTTAAAGATGTGATAATTAACCATTTAAAAATTAATTTTATAATTCATATTCAATGGGTTTCATTATTTTTTAAGCCCGCTGTACGTCATATCGACGCGTCATTACTTTCAGGTTTGGTCAACACCGTGGTTATGACGGTCTTGATGTCTTCTATGGGAGCAAGTATAGGCTAAATTAAAAAAAAAGACACAAGTTGATATATATGTAATGAATTTTTATTTCACATCTTAGAATGGAGCAACACTATATACAATGATTTTGCCACGATACTTTCGCATTGCATGGAAACTGTAGAAAGTGCAACTGTTCCGGTGGCAATTGAGGTAAAAACTTCGTGCCAAACAAGGCTTAAAGAATATTTAAAAACGGGCTTTTATTTATCTTGCAGGAATTGAGTCGAGCTATCGCAAAAGCTATTGATGTTATCGAATTTAAAAAAATGACCAAAAAAGTAATAATTAGCAATTACATCGAGCGCTCTAGATACCTTTTCGTGATGGTTTTTCGCTAAATTTCTTAAAACTACTCAATTTTTTTAGTCCGCCCTTGCTTGGCTGAAAAGCACTAAGTCTGAAGTGGGACTCCAGTACCAGGAGTTCCTCAAAACGCACGGACATCGAGGCATCAATGAGGTAAATGAATCTTATTCTCTACCTTCTTAAAAATGTTTTCAATTGTGGGAAATTTCAAAAGTTCGACGTTTACTATAAACCGTGGGAAATGGATGAAATGCCTTTAATTGAGACGCTTCAGGTAAAAAAGTAATTGTTTAAAGATTGACTAAGACTAAATGACGTGCTTTCGTGGATAGTCAATGGCTGGATCCAACTTACAATTTAAGAAAACCAAAACGGCTATGAGTACTAAGGACACGATTAAAGCCTTGGTGGTCCCTCTAACCTTTATGTCCAAATTGTACTTGAGAGTTTTAATTCCGCTATGCAGACGACAAGTAGCTTGTAGGGAAATGTCAAAGGTACGCACAACCCTTTATTTTAAGTTATTATTATTATTATTATTATTTTTGGGTAAAAATAATGCAATTCAGTATTACTAGGGTTGGTACCGGTAATTGGGAACGATTCTAAATGGGAACACTTTTTCTTTAAAATTTTGTAACTAATTTTTGGGCAGCTCAAATTCATTCTTAAAGGGCTCAATTTGTAGATTGAATATCGAGGATTACGATAAAAATGGTTAGAATATTGTAGGAATACGCGGATGAAAGATACGGACCAATATACGCACCAACTCGGACTGATCAACTTAAGTTGATGCCAATTTTAGGTGTTTCTTAATACAGTACCATCGGGGAATAAGCTTTAGCGAGAGTTACAATAATCCCACGATAACAAACCTTTAACCATTGGATAGATCACGTTTTTCGCTATAAAATTGATATTAAAATCTCTGGTTTCGGTTCGGAATTCGATTCAAAACTAGAGTTGGAAAAAACCAAGTAAAAATTGCAAATGTGAACACGACGTTTCAAGGTTAATTTTAATCCTTTTTCAGCTATTTTACTAAAAGATTAAACGTAACAGTGGTGTAAACAAGCTACTTTCGGATAATATTAACTTTAAAATACATCATTGACCCAAAAAAATACTCAAATTTCGCGCCTTTAGTAAAGTTATCAATTTAGCCGTAAGAGGGCCGTAGCTACCACTACTGATTGGGCGCGAAAGCGGGATCGCGAGTCAGCTGTTATGCTAGGGGCTGAATAAAATGTGACTTCTCAACAAATTATGGAGCATTTTGACTCAGGTATTGTTTTTAACTATATTATCCTATTATCGCTTATCAAATCTGCGTAAACTTTAATCCGGGTGCATGAATTTAGGCCCTACGTAATGGTAGCTTTTTAACTAGGGCCTTTTTAATTCCTCCCATTCGATTAGCATTAGTGTTCCCATTTGTGTCCCGCGTTCACTATTTAGGGTCAGGGTGTTTACATTTACCAGCGACTGTTCACATTTGGGTTCCTCTAAGCGGTTTTGGAAATAGGATATTGTGCAAAATTTAAAAGAGTTAAAAAGCTGAAATCATAGCGAATTGTGTCTAAAGAATCAAATTTCATGTCCTGAAAGTTTCAGGTGTCTAACGTTAGCGCAACCGAAGTTATTCAAAGATTTGTAAAAAGTGTTCCCAATTACCAGTACCAACCCTATGTATCTCTTTCAAGTCATTGTACATTTACTCTGTGAATAAATGGCGACGAGCCTGTTGGAAAACGGCAGAGCAAATGGTACTTGAAGGATTGATACCCGAAAAGGAGTTGTACTTCTTTATGACTAACTTTGAGCTTTTTGAACTGTTTGAAACGAGGAATGCCAAAATTGTTCAAAAGTAAAACCAATCATCAAAGGAAGGTCAATATTAGGTAATTTTAAATTTGTTACTGACCAATTTCAGGGCCATTCGTCGGAAGGCACTCTTCCCAAAGCTTGATGCCTTGGAATTTGGGCTAATTAGTAAAGGATATCCAATTCCTGTAATTAAACAATATTCATTAAGATAGAGTTAGGTTTACGATTGTTTAACCCTTGTCCGATAGATCAACCGCAGCGATGAAAAGGAAGAGCCAGTTGAGGCAACTTTCACGATGTCGGGAACACCCGTGAGTCAAGGGTACGTCAAAGCCAAGGCTAGAATAGCTGCAAATCTTCAGGAAGCCAAATTAATTCAAGTACTTGCGACGTGAAGGGTTAAACTAGTTCTTGTCGCGTACTTTAGCTCTTTATTTTGCAGAAAGGTGAAATTCTTATAGCCAAGGGAACTGATATAGGATGGAGTCCTTACTTTCCCATGTTAACGGGAGTTATTACGGAACTAGGGGGGCTTGGTGTCTCATGGTAACAAAATTATTTTATATAGATATAAACGCACGGGGTTTTAATACATTTGAATTAGGCGCTGTTGTGGCCAGAGAATATGGTCTACCATGCGTTGTTGGAGTAGAGGGAGCCACTAGAAAGTTTAAGTCGGGTAAGTCTTGGTGTGGCCACGTGGTATTCTCTAGTTTAAATTTCTCGCCAAATTAAACACGTGTTTATCCGCATGGTTTTAATTGGTTAACATAATGTTTTTTTTTCTCTTGTCGTGACGTGTCCAGGAGATTTAATAATTTTAGACGCAAATAAAGGGATTGTCACCAAGGTTAATATATAAGAAACTTTTAAATAAAAGACAACAGTTTTGTATTTTCCATCAGTGCCATTTTGTTTTGCAATCACAAATTGTTATTAGAAGTCGAGGGTTTAGGGCTTGCTCCACCTCCGTCACGGGTTGACCCGGTATTGTAGTACATCCAGTATAGGCCCATTTCCTAAATAAACCTTAATCAAACACTCTTACACTCTTACACTCTAAAGAAAATCACCGCCACCAAACAGTAAGAACAGTGTAAAATTTACAGTTATATAACAGTAACAAGTTTTGCCGTAAATATAACAGTCAATTTAGTGTTTTCCCCGATCGTGTTATTTTGCCATTGTAATTAACGGCGAAACCATAGCAGCCATTCATGACTGAAAACAACGGTAAAAAACCATTAAATAAAACTGTAGAACGTGGAAAAAGATTTTCACTGTTAAAATTAATTTTCAATCTCATTATTTTCATCTGACGGTACTAATATTAAACAAGTTGGGAAACCAAAATAAATTTCTCCGAGCCGAGTCGAGGGCTAACATTTTCAATAAAAAAAATTACTTTTTAAACAGAAGGCAATCAGCCAATCAGAAAAACCGGAAATAAATATCACAAATTTGGCGACATATGGCCAAGTGCACTTGTAAAGGTGAAAGTGTCAAATCTTTTACTACATAACCACAATAATTCCTTTAAAGAACATAACATCTATCACTTAAATGTGTATTTAACATTCGGCTCACTCTAAACCGTTAAGACCTCCTAAAAATGACACGAAAGAAGGTCAATTTGGTATCTTAATTCAGAGACCAAATCGTAACAACACTTATGGAAAGATAAAGTATTAACATTCATATTATTTAGTGAAGTAAAAATTTACGTTTACACTGTACATAAATGTAGTAAAGCTGAATTAAAAAGTAAACACCAAATTTGAAATATTAATATCAAAATATGTTCCTGGAATATTGAGATGATAAGACTACACAACTACTAAAAGAATCGTAATGCCGAAACATATTAATAAAAACTGTCATTGTAGACAAAGACTGGAAAGTGTAAAAGATAAGGTTTGAAAATGAACTGCCTGAAGTAACAGATATTAAAATTTTCACTTTTGAAGACATCATTATAAAACATCAATTATTTTAAAAAATTCTTATCTTACTTTTTTTCACCAAAATTTCATTTTCCCAAAATATTTTTCAGCAATATTTACCAAGTATTTTGTCCTCAATAGTAGTTGTCACCTAGAAGGGTTTAAGGGATACTAGCTTGGTACTGGTTTTACTTTCAACTAACATTTGATTCTAGGAGATTCAAATACTTCGATATCTGAAAAGATTTCTCTTGAAGAGTTTAAATTTTTATATTTTAAAATTCAAAATATTGAGAAGCGGAAAATAATATAGGCCTTTTCTTTGTGATTTAGTTATTAGTGTCGAAAAGATCTGTAGATTGATCGTGATCTTTGAGAGCAACACAGCACGTTAATATTTAATACTTTGAAAGCTTTACAATTTATGAATACGTTTTGTAAAGTTTTAATACGGTTTATATTTTGTAAGCTCTCAACGATTTTCTCACGTTATAGGGTCAATTTTCTACCTAATTTTAAATTTTTGATAAAAAATAAAATGTAAAGCCGTAGTATTTTTAAAATAACGCGCATGTTCCTTTTTAAAATACTTTCCCGAAGTAATTTTGGTGAAAAAAAGTAAGATAAGAATTTTTTAAAATAATTGATGTTTTATAATGATGTCTTCAAAAGTGAAAATTTTAATATCTGTTACTTCAGGCAGTTCATTTTCAAACCTTATCTTTTACACTTTCCAGTCTTTGTCTACAATGACAGTTTTTATTAATATCTGTCACTTCAGTCTTCATATTAATTAAAATTGTTTAGAAAATATGGGAGAAAAAGTCTTAGGGCGTTGCGCGTCCATCGGTAATTACCGGTCGTCGGTAATCTAGCTTAATTTCCGGTCGTCGGTAATCTAGCTTAATTACCGGTCGTCGGTAATCTAGCTTAATTTCCGGTCGTCGTTAATCTAGCTTAATTACCGGTCGTCGGTAATCTAGCTTAATTACCGGTCGTCGGTAATCTAGCTTAATTACCGGTCGTCGGTAATCTAGCTTAATTACCGGTCGTCGGTAATCTAGCTTAATTACCGGTCGTCGGTAATCTAGCTTAATTACCGGTCGTCGGTAATCTAGCTTAATTACCGGTCGTCGGTAATCTAGCTTAATTACCGGTCGTCGTTAATCTAGCTTAATTACCGGTCGTCGGTAATCTAGCTTAATTACCGGTCGTCGGTAATCTAGCTTAATTACCGGTCGTCGGTAATCTAGCTTAATTTCCGGTCGTCGTTAATCTAGCTTAATTACCGGTCGTCGGTAATCTAGCTTAATTACCGGTCGTCGGTAATCTAGCTTAATTACCGGTCGTCGGTAATCTAGCTTAATTACCGGTCGTCGGTAATCTAGCTTAATTACCGGTCGTCGGTAATCTAGCTTAATTACCGGTCGTCGGTAATCTAGCTTAATTACCGGACGTCGGTAATCTAGCTTAATTACCGGTCGTCGGTAATCTAGCTTAATTACCGGTCGTCGGTAATCTAGCTTAATTACCGGTCGTCGGTAATCTAGCTTAATTACCGGTCGTCGGTAATCTAGCTTAATTACCGGTCGTCGGTAATCTAGCTTAATTACCGGTCGTCGGTAATCTAGCTTAATTACCGGTCATCGTTAATCTAGCTTAATTACCGGTCGTCGGTAATCTAGCTTAATTACCGGTCGTCGGTAATCTAGCTTAATTACCGGTCGTCGGTAATCTAGCTTAATTACCGGTCGTCGCTAATCTAGCTTAATTACCGGTCGTCGGTAATCTAGCTTAATTACCGGTCGTCGGTAATTTAGCTTAATTACCGGTCGTCGGTAATCTAGCTTAATTACCGGTCGTCGGTAATTTAGCTTAATTACCGGTCGTCGGTAATCTAGCTTAATTACCGGTCGTCGGTAATCTAGCTTAATTACCGGTCGTCGGTAATCTAGCTTAATTACCGGTCGTCGGTAATCTAGCTTAATTACCGGTCGTCGGTAATCTAGCTTAATTACCGGTCGTCGGTAATCTGGTTTAATTACCAGTCGTCGGTAATCTAGTTTAATTACCCTTAATTGGTAATCTAGATTAATTACCCTTAATTGGTAATCTAGATTAATTACCCTTAATTGGTAATCTAGATTAGTTGCCCTTAATTGGTAATCTAGATTAGTTACCCTTAATTGGTAATCTAGATTAGTTACCCTTAATTGGTAATCTAGATTAATTACCCTTAATTGATAATCTAGATTAATTATCCTTAATTGATAATCTACATTAATTACCCTTAATTGATAATCTAGATTAATTACCCTTAATTGGTAATTTAATTAGTAACCCTTAATTGGTAATTTAATTAGTAACCCTTAATTGGTAATTTAATTAGTAACCCTTAATTGGTAATTTAATTAGTAACCCTTAATTGGTAATCTAGTTTAATAACCTCTAATTGGTAGTCTAGTTTAATTAACTCTAATTGATAATTTATTTTAAGAACGTTTAATTGGTAAACTACTTTAAAAATTTAAATTCGTAATCTAGTTTATTTATCTTTAATTGGGAGTCTAGTTTAATTATCTTTTATTGGTAATCCAGAATAATTAGCAGGGAAAAGTTAAAATGTCCATTAAGCTAGTTTGAATTTGACTATATCCGCGACAATTTAGACCCGTGTGTTTTGATGGCGTCGCTGTAGCGGCCGCGTCAATGTCACTGCAGCAATATTAAAGCCGTCTTATCTCACTATCGAAAGGCCATTCCAACCAAAAGGCATTAAGAAGAAACAATCGGATTATTATGAGGCAACTATACGTTAAAAAAGGCCAACATTGGTCTCGCTGATATTTCCTAATAAAACAGTGTATAAATGCTAAAATATCGCAGATTGGGGTATTTTTAAAATTTAAAATTAAACATACTTAAAATTAATTTTTCTCAAAAACCTTAAAAATGGTCCTAGAAAAAGGTTTAAATTTTGATATAAAACCGTTCCCAAACGTAACAAACGAATATTTCATGTCAAAAAGGTGGCCACAAAATGGCTAAATTTGAAAAAAACTCCATGTTATTTCTATGGGAAAATTTAACTTTTTCACCAAAAACACTGACAAATTTATGCAAATGAAAACCACCCTTAGCAACTTTATTTTTTATAAAATAAACTAATGAGTGGATCTTTTTGAAATTTTAACCACATATTGAGGGCCCGAATTGTAGTTCTGTGGAATTTTTTCAAAGCAGTTAATACGATACAAAAAAAGTTATAACCAATCAAAAAACCATCCTTATACATTGAAGTCGGTATGAGGTCTTATCTAAGAGAGCTATCGCTCTCATAGAATTTATAATATTTTCATTTAGAATTCTGCAAAAAGAAATTGTTATCGTTTTGTAAGAGATCTTTTCATCCTACTCGCTTTATATTAACTTTGATATGCGTATTCCTAGTGCTTTGATTCAGATGCAATCTTCATTACTCGTTCTATATTAACTTTCATATGCGTATAGTGTTTCAATTCAGATGCAATCTCATTACTTGTTCTATATAAACTTGTGTCACTTCAAAGAAAGAAGTTGGGTTGATCATTGTCGTAAGCAGCTGATGTAAAACGCGTCAAAGAGGAATTTTTTCGTGATTGTAAAGCGGTTCCTCACATCAGGTTAATTTCTGTTGTGACTGCAGCGTTTCCCCAGTCCCCACTTCCGAGAGTCCGAAACCACCCGCTGCGTTTTCTAGAACCAGCGATCGTACCAATAGCCCAATTGTATCACCTGCAGGATAAGGCTCAATAACACAAAAACAGGAAAATGCCTTAGCACTGTTTTCAAGGTCTCTCTAGCATAGCTTTGGCAATGCTTTAGTCATAGTAATGGCGTCAGGAATACCGTGTGTTCAGGGCTTTTCATCCCCATCATTCTGATTTCGATTTTTTAAAGAAAACACTTATTTGGTGACTCCACCAGAACGAACTCTAATTGAAGCCGCAAAAAAGGATAATTTGACTCCGCCTCTTCCGAAGCACGCAATGTGCGGTGGTTTAAGGATGGCAGCGCGCGGAGGTTTAGGCATGGTGCTTGAGGATAGCTTAAGTCTTTAGAAGGAAAGTTGTCTGCTGCGAGTTCTACAGTTATTATTTATTAGTCTCGCTCACAACTGGACGTATGGCGTCTAGTAATGAATTTTTTTCTCGTGCGCGCTTTTTTAGCCCCTATTGTTTCACTTTTTTATTATCTTACCAGGGATAGATAGACTTTTTTAAGACGGAATAAACAATGTTTGGCCTTTACTTCAGTCCGACTCATAGACGAGTATATAGCCCCTTCCTTCAACACGTAACCAAAAAATTAAATTATCTTATTGGCTCACTAAAACTACGTTTTGGTGACGTTGCTGACAAGGAGGGCCAAAAATACGTAATTCCTGTTTACCTCTGTCGCTATGACTACGACCCCTCTTGCGTTGTACCATAGCACACTCGATCACGCGCGTCACGCCGCAAGCTGCTCGCGCTATAGCGGGAGCGCTGATCGAGTGGGCTATGGTTGTACAGATAAGCGTCTTCACAGGGGCTCAAAATGGAGCCGTCTAAATGCGAGGGTCCGGTAATTATTCGGGAATTGTTTTAAATAGCAATTAAGAAGGTAGTTAGTGAATTTGGTGCCGGTGTTTTGGATTTGGAGTACATCTGTAAGGGTGAAAAGTGTTCGCTAATTCTTTCTTAAGCCAAGTATGTCTACTATCCTCATGATTTTGTAAACGAATTTGATGAAGTTAACCAAGGCTTAGTGAATGGGCAGGAGTTTTGTGAGCTTAGTGTTTGGTTAAAACCTGTTCGTGTTGTAATATCTATGAAGACTTTTACTCAATTCTAACTCAATTTTAATTTTCTTGGGTCTTCCCCGCTTTTTTCACTTGCAAGCCCTATGTCTTGCGTAACTTCCATTTTTAAACAATGTTCTTTCAAAAATTACAATCCGAGCCCATTCCAACTTGGCAGACGAAGGGGCAGACGACGTTTATTTGACCCGGATATACATACAACGCCATAACGAAAATAAGACCCGCCTCTTCTTTTATATCCCTCTGTCACGGGTAAGGGGGTCGTGGACTTGGACGCGCACCCGAATAACCCTGTTACCCATTCCGTCTTAAAAAAGTCTATCTATCCCTGATCTTACATATCCCGCACGAGTGTCCTTTCTGCTGGGGCAGCTTTTTAGCTTGAGAATTCTCCTAAATTCCTCTCAGTCCCTTATTCTCCCCTTTTCTCACTAAGCATGAATCACTCAAAGTAAAATATAAACGGAGGTTTAAGTTTGTTTCTCACGGGAATAACCCTAGGCCATGGAAAAACTTCAACATTTTTACTGTTGTTTCTTTGCTGTGGACAATCGGGCAGGCATAAATATTATTAAATATATCATAAGAAAATGAGTCATATACCAACAGCTTTCTGACTTCAAAGTTCAGGGTTATGGGTTTAGGCAAAGTTGTCTAATAATTTTACAACACAAGTAGTACGGACAGCGTCTGTTTGATTGTAACTTGATATTTTGTGAGTTAAAATTAAATAAGCCAAAAGAGTATCATATATGAACTTCTAAACTAACTATCCGTACAAACAAGATCTCATTCACGTGAATGAGATCTTGGTACAAATAATAACTTGCAAAAATATGACAAGCTTCGCTTTGGACCGGCTACACGTAAAATGTTATTTTGTCACTTCCTTTATATAATGCATATCTGCACTTGGTTCTTATATTGGTAATACTGTTATTATTATCTCATTTTTGCTGTGCTATAGCCAAGTGACAATATTTTTATATGAAGTGTAAACCAGTTGGATAAACCAAAATATTACATCTCCGAGGACTACTACTACAAACTTATTAACCTTGATATAGAATTATTTCTCTTTTTTAGTTTTTAGCGCCATCTATTGATGGGCTAAAAACTAATGCATTTATACCGAAGATTTACTACCCCCACTTTTACCCCTTTCACCCCCACTTTTTCCCCCTTTCCCCCTCTTTTCCCCCCATTTCCCCTTTTTTTTTTAGTGCCTTTCCCCCCTATATTCCCCCCTTTTTTCCCCCATTATATCCTATGTTACGGCTGGTTGGGCGTCTTAACCCCGCCCATTTTCGCGTTAATTTATTCAAATTTATTCATAATTCATAAATAATGCCCTGAAACGCTAACAGATGGACCTAGGGTAGCTAACCTTCATATTATTAGTTTTTAGCGCCATCTATTGATGGGCTAAAAACTAATGCATTTATACCGAAGATTTACTACCCCCACTTTTACCCCTTTCACCCCCACTTTTTCCCCCTCTTTCCCCCCCATTTTCCCCTTTTTTTAGTGCCTTTCCCCCCTATATTACCCCCTTTTTCCCCCCATTATATCCTATGTTACGGCTGGTTGGGCGTCTTAACCCCGCCTTTTCGCGTTAATTTATTCAAATTTATTCATAATTCATAAATAATGCTCTAAAACGCTAACAGATGGACCTAGGGTGGTTAACCTTCATGTTATTTTATTTCGCAAATTTCCAAATCCCCGACGGGACTCGAACGTACCAACGTTAACGCTACAGTTCGGAAACCCGGCACGCTAGAACTGAGCCACCGAATGCTTATATAAACCTTTCCTTTCAAAAGATATGAGCTGGGATAGAAATCCATCTCGAGTCTAGGCGCGTTTGCGGCGTTTCGCGCTAAGAGAGAGAAATTAAATAATCGCCCACTACCACGTTAATATGACGTTAAGTCGGCCTCAAAGTCACGTCTGAAGCTCAGAGTTCTTTTCCTAAAACCTTATCAGTCTTGAATGTAGAGAGAAACGAATTAGCAGGCAAAGTTCACCATGAGTTAACCAATGATATCGTCTCTTGAAAACTCGTCTGCTACTCTACTTAGTTAAGCGAGCAGTCCACGTTTACAAGTGAGATTAATGATAACTTTATAAATAATGATGTAGTTTAATTAAGTTTAAAATTAACCGATTGAGGAAGTTAAAATAGTTCAATATATATTATTCTGCAATTTAATTAAGATTAAAATAAATATATATTCACGAGTGAGATTAATGATAATTATAGATAATGATGTTTCAAGTAAGTTAATTGAGGAATTCACTGTAGATTAATTAATTATACTTTAATTTAATTAATATTATACTTTAATTTAATTAATATTATACTTTAATTTAATTAATATTATACTTTAATTTAATTAATATTATACTTTAATTTAATTAATATTATACTTTAATTTAATTAATATTATACTTTAATTTAATTAATATTATACTTTAATTTAATTAATATTATACTTTAATTTAATTAATATTATACTTTAATTTAATTAAAATTGAGGAAGTTACAATAGTTCAATATATATTATTCTGTAATTTAATTAAGATTAAAATAAATATAAATTCACGAGTGAGATTAATGATAATTATAAATAATGATGTTTCAAGTAATTTAATTAATATTATACTTTAATTTAATTAATATTATACTTTAATTTAATTAATATTATACTTTAATTTAATTAATATTATACTTTAATTTAATTAATATTATACTTTAATTTAATTAATATTATACTTTAATTTAATTAATATTATACTTTAATTTAATTAATATTATACTTTAATTTAATTAATATTATACTTTAATTTAATTAATATTATACTTTAATTTAATTAATATTATACTTTAATTTAATTAATATTATACTTTAATTTAATTAATATTATACTTTAATTTAATTAATATTATACTTTAATTTAATTAATATTATACTTTAATTTAATTAATATTATCATGATACTATAGTTTATGATAACTTTACAAATAATGATGTAGTTTAGTTAAGTTTAAAACTAACCGATTGAGGAAGTTACTATAGGGTTGGTACTGGTAATTATGGACACTTTTTGCAAATATTTGAATAACTTCCGTGGAGCTAACGTTAGACACCAGAAACTTTCAGGATATGAAATATGATTCTTTATACACAATTCGCTATGTTTTCAGCTTTTTAACTCTCTTAAATTTTGCACAATATCCTATTTCCCAATCCCCTCGGAGGACCCCAATTGTGAACAATCACTGGTAAATGTAAACACCCTGACCCTAAATACTGAAGGAGGTAGTGACTGAACACTGGACCCAAATGTGATCAACAATGATAATCAAATGGGAGGAATAAAAAAGGCCCTAGGAAAGGACAGGGTTGCCACAGTACCTGGAAATCCTGTAAAATCTGGAAAAGTCAGGGAATTTAAAAATGGGCCGAAAAGGTCAGGGAAAAGTCAGGGAATTTGATTTAGTGGGTAAAACTTCTGGGAATAAGTCTTTATTGAAAGAGTAATGAAAGTTTCTCCTCATGCTCTCTCAACACAGAAAACTCTAGATTAATCCTTAAAAATGTCTAGAATTGTTTTTGTAAAGTAAATGCTCTTTTAGACTGTTATTTATAGTTAAAATGTTTCTTATTTGTATTGGTGCAACAAATACATGGGAAAATTTAATGTTGAGAGTTTATTTAATTATAACCACTTAAAACGTGCAGTAAACATTCACTTTTTCGGCCTAAAAGGTCAGGGAAAATCTGAGAAAAAGGTCAGGAAAAACCTGGAAAAGTCAGGGAATTTGGTTCTGAAAATTCCGTGGCAACCCTGAAGGAGCTACCATTACGTAGGGCCTAAATCCATGCACCTAGATTAAAGTTTACGCAGATGTGATAAGTGATAATAGGATAATATAGTTAAATCAATACCCGAGTCAAAATGTTCAATAGTTTGTTGAGAAGTCCTATTTATTTCGATACCTCGCATAACAGCTGTCTCGTTTTCTCGCTTTCCCGCCCAATAAGTAGTCGTAGCTACCGCCCTCTTACCGCTAAATTGATAAACTTACTAATGGCGCGAAATTTGAGTCTTTTTTGGGTCAATGATGTATTTTAAAGTTAATATTATAACTTTTACTTTTATTTTTTAGTAAAATAGCTTAAAAATGATTCTAATTAACCTTGAAACAATTGAATTTTTACCTGGTTTTTTCCAACTCTAAAATCGAATTCCGAATCGAAACCACAGATATTAATATCAATTTTATAGTGAAAAACGTGATCTATCTAACGATTAAAGGTTTGTTATCGTGGGATTATTTTAACTCTTCCTAGAGCTTATTCCCCGATGGTATTGTATTAAGCAACACCTAAAATTGGCATCAACTTAAGTTGATTAGTCCGAGTTGGTGTATATAGGTTCGTATCTTTCATCCACGTATTCCTACAATGTTCATACCATTTTTATCGTAATCCTCAATATTCAATCTACAAATAGAGCCCTTTTAAAAGGAATTTAAGCCGCCCAAAAATTAGCTACAAAATGTTAAAGAAAAAATAGAATCGTTCACATTTACCAGTACCGACCCTAGTTTAAAAAATATTATTCTGTAATTTAATTAAGATAAAGTTCTGTAGGTTAAGTTTAAAATGAACCTAATAAGTAAGTTGCTGTAGTTTATTACTAGATTGATTTTATTCAAAATAGGAATGCTATTTTACAAACAATGAAAAAAAAACCCGAAATGCTAAATTAGCTGGGGTCATCTTATAATGCATATAGTAATACTAATTCTTGTCACTAGAAGGCGGTAAAAACTATATGACTGGGTCATCTTGTTGAAGTAAAAATTTACGAATTCCCCAGTAGCACATGGGCTCCACAGTACAGTCTTTTAACAGTCCGTGTGTTCGCTAGGTGTTCTAAAAACTCGGGACTGATAATACACGTAAACACAAGCCGAAAAGCAATAATGTAAACAGTCCATTATTATTACTAATTTTATAAGTCGGTTGACAGTTCTCCGAATGCTCTAAATTTAGCCGGTTTTGCTTACTCTAGATTATATTAAATCAGGCGCGACCAAGTTTTAGTCTTGTTTAGGGCTGTGCGAGCCTTGAATTTTTGGTTTCGAGTCGAGTCTCGAGTATTGAAATTTTCCCTTATCGAGCATCGAGCCCAGTCTCGAGTACTCGAATCGAGTATCGAGTAGTTGAAAAATTTGTTTCGAGTATTTATCGAGTAATTGGGAATTGATTTTTTAGTGTTTTCACACTTTCTGTTAATTTATTGCTCTCATAATAGACCTTTGGTGTGATTTTGATCATCGACAACTACTTCCATCAATTCCCAGACCGTATTAGTCTTCTTCCCTTTAAATTTAACTAACTTAATTTCTCATTAATATCTTCTTCGGAATCTCATTCCTCACCAAAGTCACTTGTAACCTAAACTTAAAAAATAAATAAATAAAATAAACGCGCCTTTAACTGTATTTCATTACTTTTACTTCCACTATTTTACCAGCTAGGAGCTACTACCCTACTACATTGCACTGGCATTATGATCTAAACTACCAAATGAGCACTAATGTGCGTCTGTTAACCATTAAGCGTTACTTTCTTGTGGATTTTTATAGTTACTACATCCTATTTTCAGAGTTCAAGGCTTTCCAAAAGCAGGTTCGAGTATTTATCGAGCCTTGGTTTGATACTCTATTTTTGAGTTTCCAACGTCGTCGAGCTTGTTGGAATTTATCTGAATTGTATCTATATTATGTCAACGTTTGACTTCTTCAATTTGTTCCGTTTTTCATTCTAAACTTCTGTTATTTTATTTAAATGATAAAAGTTTAAGGAAATGTGTGGTTTCCTTTAATGCCAATGGATAGCGGCATGCTCGTCAAGTGATTACGACTCCCACACTCTACGTGAACGGCCCAAAGTGTAGGATTTCGGTTGAAATAAAGGTTTAGAAAACCCAAATAATAACGAAACCTATTCTCCACTAAAGTTCCACGATTCTGCTGATGTAAATTTGAACTACAAGCAAAACTTTATTTAAAAATCCATTATATCTCAACAACTAACTGTAACATGTTAATTTACCCAGATTTAAATATAAATTTATCTTTATAAGCATGATTTTACAATAATATCAACGAAAATGTTACGGATTATGGCTAATTTCATCTTTCCCTTATATTTAGATAAGCCTTCAAATCGTTCTAAAACATATCACTCTGCTCCTCTGTTATTATCGGAGATTAAATAGCAATGAACTCTTTCGTTAAGTGCAGTCATTGAAGCTATTTACCAATTTACGAAAGTCGCCAAAAGTGCGGGAGTTCGGTCGAATGGGGCCTCCGAATTAATTTTTCGATCGAATGGTTTGGAACCGTCCATTTACCAGCCGATATCGTGTCCATTTTGCCAGCCAATATCGTGTCCATTTCCCCAGCCGATATCGTGTCCATTTTACCAGCCGATATCGTGTCCATTTCCCCATAGACCAAGAGCCAGTGGCCTGGATCTTACCTCATAAAGTACAAAAGGTCTGACTATTGGAATGAGTTCAGTTTTGATGCTCGTTAATATATTTGGCCGTCTTACGCGTCTTACACCGTTTTTGTTATTCATGTGAAAATGTTAGGTGTTATATAGGTTTATTTAAAAAGTACACCATTTTCACTCAGAATGCATTTGATTAGGCGCTGCACCTGCGCGCGGGGGCATCAACAGCGCCCCCCTCCTGCCATTCATCCCTGCGGAACCGCCGTCAAGGCATACGGGATCGGGCAGCGGGCCCGGCAACGCCCTTTAAGCAGATGACAGAGGCGGGACACCGTCAGCGGCGAGCCCAGCCAGGAGGTGGTCGGTGACAGGGCTCGGACTAAGGCAGCATTCAGAAAGCATTTGATTAGGCGCTGCTCCTGCGCGCGGGGGCATCTACAGCGCCCCCCCTCCTGCCATTCATCCCTATGCCCAAATGGTACCTGCGGAACCGCCGTCAAGGCATACGGGATCGGCCAGCGGGCCCGGCAACGCCCCTTAAGCAGGTGACTGAGGCGGGACACCGTCAGCGGCGAGCCCAGCCAGGAGGTGGTCGGTGACAGGGCTCGGACTAAGGCAGCAGAAGGCTCGAGGGGCCGGGGGATCGCCCTCCGAGCACAGCAGTGCCATACGGTCCAAAAGTGTATCCGCGGCCCCCAGACGGTTGCCAAGAGCTGCGAATGAGCCATAGCAACACCTGGGCGGGGGCGAGGCGGCCGAGCAAAACGCTGGCGGAACGGGGCAGGGAAAGGTCCGAACCAAGGGCAAGCCCAAAGAACCATCCTAATCGGCACACCGAACTCGGGCCCCCTTCGCCACGACAAGGCCTTTTGCTCTGCTCCCAAGGGGGGCACCCCAAGGAAGCGGGAGGGGGTCACCATTTTCACTCCAAAGAGACACTCAATTTTTTTGGTGTGTAGATAGATTGATAGCCGCCAAACTCAAAATTTAGTCGTAGTGTGAACAGTCTACAGCCGGACGACGGCGTAAGGTAAAATTTCTACCGTATGCTGCGTGATTTGCGCCGGTTTTTTTCGGTCGAATGGGAATCTAGCTTTAAGAGGCACGAAGTTGTTCATAGTCTGACGCAAGAATCAGGCCGTCAGATTAAACCTAAGCCGCGTATTTTCCAGTCAGATTTTATATTCTGTTATTTAGCACGACCAGATCTATCAAACAACACCGGATTCATACATGTACCTCATGAGGTAAGAATTCATACCTCATTCGACCATTTTAACCCCCGTCTGATTTATTGATGGCCCCCTTTGATGACGTCAGATTTCATATATTTGGAATCGCCATTTCCAGTTCTATCATTTGCCACCTTTTTTATTCATGTACCTCATGAGGTAAGAAATCATACCTCATTAGGGTCAAACAAGACCCCGCCCCCCTCAAATGCCCCAGCTGCGACGCGTAAGACGGCCAAATCTATTAATGAGCATCAAAACTGAACTCATTCCAATGGTCAGACCTTTTGTACTTTATGAGGTAAGATCCAGGCCACGGGCTCTTGGTCTACCAGTATATATCGTGTCCATTTCCCCAGCCTATATCGTGTCCATTTCTCCAGCCAATATCGTGTCCATTCGCCAGCCGATATCGTGTCCATTCGCCAGCCGATATCGTGTCCATTCCCCAGCCGATATCGTGTTCATTTGTAGCGATTCTTTCTATTCTTAATTATTGAGTTTTAATTTCAACTCTCAAGGACTTACCTTGAGTCTCCTGGCACTACAAAAAATCACAATTGGCCCGGGAATACTCGCGTACCTGTGGAAAGGGTTGGGGTAGCGAGACACATCTATTTGTCTAGGGGATTTAGGCTAATTTTAAGGTCAGTTTATTGTCTAGGGGATTTGTAATAATTCATAGGGTGTTAGGGTTTGCCAAATCTTAATATTTTTATTAATTTAACACTAACGTAATGGATGCATCCTAACTGGTTAATTATTATAAATATACAATATATTCTGTCATTAACTGAAGGTTAATGACCCACAATAATAATATTTCTTATATTAAAACTTATAATAAAAAGGTCTCTAAAGCCTCGTTCACACTTACAAGAGAAACCGGTTCGAAGCGACTCAAAGCGCTTCCAAAGTTAAGTGTGAACAAAACTGATAGTCGCGAAACGAGTTACAAACTCGGTTCCTGGAAGTTGGTTCGCGAACAAACTCGAGGCGCGTTTGGAGGCTGGTTTCTGACGTCAGTTCCGTCTTTTAAATCACGTGATCCGCGTTTGCGCAATCATTCTTTCATTTTCGTCTTTCTTTACTATCATAAGTGATCATGGCAGCTCAATGGCCACACGCTAGTGTGAGTACATTATTATTTATTTTAAAAGAAAAACGTATAGTTGAACTATTATCCTCGAGTAAACGAAATGAAACTATATACAAAGATCTTGTTGAGGAGTTAAAATCAAATGGATTACATTATACAATTAAACAAGTACGGGCAAAAGTTAAATCGCTTAAGGCATCATGGAAAATGGTTAGGGATAATAACAATTCAAGTGGAAAGGACCGAATAACATGCAAATTTTTCGAAGAGATGGACGAACTGTGGGGATATAGGTACTTTTACTTTAGTTGTTTTAGGAATTGTCAATTAACTTTATGTTGCTTGTTAAATTAGACCAACAGCGCAACCATATTTTCATCTTTGTACTTTTAACGAAGATGCCGTCAACAACAATGATGGTAAAATAACTAGAGGAATAACTTGATTTCATGTATTTATTAACGTTCTTGCTATTGTTTTAGCAAACGAAGCTTTAGTCGCTGGACAATCCATACTCAAAAGCAAAGAGGATAAAATTAGTTCAGACAATGAAGCGACAAAACTGTTGTTACATACGCAAGAAGGTGGTGAATTATTGCTTTCAGATTCTGAACCCAGTGAGAGTAACCGACATTCCAAGAAAAGAACCAATGGTGGGTTAATGGGGGTGACATATCAATCTTTTTCCCAACAATAATTACCTTTAATTTTTGAATAGATGATGAAAGCCCAAATGATGATGATACAAGTGAATGTGTGATGAATAAAAGTGGGCTTATCATAAATGCAGGTGCATCAACTTCAAAGAAAAGTGGTAATTATTCCTAATTATTTGCCTAAATATCATTGAAATATTTATTTATTTGGGTAAACATAGATACTGTCCTGAGTAGCCCCGAGAATAGCTTAGATAGCTCGAAGAAAACCAACACCAACCTTGGTGACAGTGTTAGCAATACAAGTATAATATACTGAGGGATGTTCGAATATATTACTGTTCTTCTAAATATGAATTTACTTTCAGTGTCACTCAGGAAAAGAACAAAAATTTAGCAAAAGTGAAAACATGTTAACAAAGGTTTTAAGCCAGTTTCGCGAAGATGCTGCGGAGAAACAAAAAATATTTATTGAGAACGAAAAAAGACACCAGGATGATTTTTTGGAAAAATTATTGGTATTTGAATCAGCTCAAATTGAAAAGAGTCAAGCTCATGAATTGAAAATCCTTGAACTGTTAATGACTGCCCAAAAAAAGATCTAACTCGTATAAAATGTAATTAAGGCTTGAAAATTGTAATTATGTTACAAACATTATAGATTTTTGAAGTCTAACGACGTGAATACATTTGTTTGCTAGCAATAACGTCACAGCTACGGAAAAATTAGGTTTTTTTTTATTTGTTGAACACTATCTTGAAAGGAAAAATTAACTATCGATCAGTTCAATAACAATTTTTATTTCATTTGATTTAATTTCATAAAACCTTGAAATTTTGAATTTTCCTGATTCATGTGTGAGAAAAATATCCTTATTGTATAGCCAAATTTTTGACAATTTTCAAGCCTAGAACAAATTATTTTCTATAAAATGAACTGAATGCAAACGCAACTTCTAGTCTTGTAAAAAACAGTTTATTTTCATTACTGCTCAAAGAATAAAAGAGTACAAATTCAGAATCATATACAATCTTGTTGCCAGAATAATTTCATAAGAGCATTTCTTGCCTTTTTAGCTTCATTATTAGAAATAAAGTGAAGGCCGCCATCTCTGGGCTGTTCAAAGTCTGAATATAGATTGTTAGACTCCCATGCTTGGTCATATCGCTCTTTATTCTCTTCACAGTAATTATGCATCGCACATGCTGTTGCGACAACATTAATCACATTTTCAATTAGGCAATCGCTTCTCTTTAGAAGTATTCTCCAACGTCCCTTTAGTCTACCAAACGCATGTTCTACTTGAACGCGAGCTGAGCTTAGACGGTTATTAAAATTGTTTTCTTGGCGCGTTAGTCGGCATCTTTCCGAAAATCCTTTCATCAGCCAAGATTTAAGAGGGTAAGCGGGATCTCCCACTATCATTAATGGGATCAGCGTGTCATCAATCTTGATTGTTTTCTACAAAAACCAGTAGAGGAATTACAAAATCATGATGGTCAAATAAAAAGACATAATAATCTTAACATCCACTCTTTAAAATTTACATTTGGGAGAAGTTCATTATTTTCAGCTCGTCTATAAATTGCAGAATTCGCTAAAACCCTTGCATCATGAACGCTTCCAGGCCATCCAATATCAATGTCAAGAAATCTATTTAATGTAGTGATAATGTTAATAATTAAAGTATTTTACATGTCAATGCATGGTCAAACCTTTCACTTACCTGCCTCTAAAATCCACAACAGCCTGAAGAAGTATAGAGTGCCAACCTTTTCGGTTGTAATAATCTGCCGCAAAGTCCTCAGGACCTATGATAGGAATATGACAACCGTCAATAGCTCCTGCAGATTGGGGGAATCCATGGTGTGTTAGAAATCCTTTGACAATTTCATTAATTTTCCCTTCATCACTTGGATAGCTGATAGCAGGCACCAAAAGTTTTGTAACGGCTTGACAAAACTGTAGATTATTATTATTTTCTTACGTTTCAAATTATCACACAAAGTATTTAACATAAAATATTGCGTACTTCATGAAAAATTACGCAAACTGTATTGCGAGCTACGCCAAAGAGATTTCCAATAGTACGATATTCACCAGGAGTTGCAAGTTTGTAAAGTGATATCGCAACTCGTCTCTCAACTGATAATGGTTTCCTCATTAGTACAGTCATTTTAGCCCAAAAAAAGAGGGAACCCGAAACAAATTGAAACAAAGCTAAAAATTTCAGATCCTATAGAATTTTGGGCGCTCTTTAACGTGGTGTGGTCTCCCACACTCTCCCATTGGAGGAATTTCCGCCATATTGGAAAATGGCGGACAAAATTGAGAAAACGTTTAATAACTCCGGTTCTACTTAACCGATCAACACATAATTAGGCTTTAATTGTGGATCACCTTCAAACACATAATTCACCTCTTCAAATATTTTGTCCTACACCTAAACGGAAGTTCACAATCTTACTCTGAAGATTAGCCTCATAAAAATGGGAATTTAAAGCATTTTAGGGTTTCAATATTCAGAATACATTTCCAAAATCGAGAAAAACTTTAATAACTCTGGTTCTACAAACCCGATTAACAAGTTATTAGGCTTCAATTGTAGATTACTTTCAATCACATAATTCATCCTAAGACATATTGTCCTACAACTAACCGGAAGTTCACAATCCAGCCCGGAAGGTAAGGCAAATCTAATTTTTGAGTATTTCGAAACGGTTTCAAGCGAAATAAATGCAAAGAGGGTTTTAAACCTAAAATATATTATTCCCATTATATTTTTACCTGTTTAAGTGACGATGACGTCACGAAGAGGTATTATACTGGACGTGTGTGGGGGGTGTCTGTCTGTCTGTGTGTCGGTCACCACGTCCGCAGTTGGCAAATCGGAGCAAACGTGTTCGCAGTAATTTTTGGCTTCTACTCCCAACTTTAGGATCAAGAAGTGCGAGGTGATCGGCTAGGGTTACGAGAAACGTCTAGCCTCCCAATTGCTGGGCTTCAACCAAAGGTTCATGCAATTGCGGATTTCTTATCATTTATTCTGAATCAATCCCCTTATATACCCTAAATTTCCAAAAACTGTTAAAGAGGTATACGCTAGAATTCAAACGTCAATAGCTATGTTTAAAATTATTTTAGGAAATAAGTTTCTTAAAAAGACTTCAGTAGAATTACGTTAAACTACTGACGACTAAAGTCATTAATATCAATTATATTTTCTTAATTATTTAAGAATAACCTCTTAATTGCGTCTCGTATCGGAGAGGTTTATTTCGGTTTACCAACTAGTATATTAGTATATTTATCAATATTGGTTAAGCTTAAGTTTAATCATAGTCCTCTACTTGAGGTTGAGCCTCAAAATCTCTATGTTCATTTGAACAAGATACTCCCTTGAATTGTCTACAAATTGAAGAAAAGACTGGACCAGTTTTACCGCATTCACATTTCAAGTCACAGACTTCCTTGCATTTACGAGGGATCATCTGCAGAAGCTCAGCTGGAGCAGGTTGTAGAGTGGTAACGATTGGTTTGAGTTAAGATCCTACCTGTCTCCAATCCCATTCTCTAGCATTTAGGCTGCTTCCAAGCCACGTTTGAACTTGGTGATAAACTCTATTTGAATGCTGCTTTGCTGCCGCACTTGTTGGTGGAAGAGAAGCTAATTCAAAAGCTCAATTCCATAATCTTCATTTAAAGTATACACTTGGTTATGTCAACTTTGTTTCGCACGCTTTAACTCAACTTTAGCCGTATTGACAAGTGTGGGCGAACAATGGTAGATATTAAAACATTAAGTTTTATGATGGTACAAAGGCTGTTTTACCCTCTCCCGTACTATACATTATAGCTCTTGTCAGAAAAGAAACAAAATTTGGCAGTAATAGGAACTATATGTTTAATTTTGGAAACGTATTCTGAAAATAGAAACCATCAATGCTTTAAATCCCCATTTTTTATATGAGGCTAATCTTCAGGGTCAGATTGTGAACTTCCGGTTAGTTGTAAGGCAAAATATCTTAAGAGATGAATTATGTGTTTGAAGGTGATATACAATTGAAGCCTAATTACGTGTTAATCGGTTAAGTAGAACCGGAGTTATTAAACGTTTTGTCGGTTTTGTCCGCCATTTTCCAATATGGCGGACATTCCTCCAATGGGAGAGTGTGGGAGACCACACCACGTTAAAGATCGCCCAAAAATCTATAAGATCTGAAATTTTCAGCTTTGTTTCAATTTGTTACGGGTTAAAACCTATTTTTCCTGTACTATAAGGCATCATTGCTCGGTCTACTGATAAATTTCCTAACGTTGAGATTATTATTAAATATATGTACATTCATTTCTGTGTTTCTGAAACTCGAAAACGGCTATTTAAAACCCATATTTATTTAAGAAATAATAAATTTAAATCCTAAAGACAAACTACTCCAATAATTTTACATTTAATATTGCAAAAATCATGAACTTTAATAAATTTACTTCTATTGTTTAGTAATAAACAATGTGTATGTTGTGTTTAAAACATGGTGAGAATTATATTTTAAAATCTGTATTTTAACACCTTTTTATTAAGATTTGAACTAACATTATCTATATCAAAACCAATGTTGTAAAACGAAGCATTTTAAATTTCGCGCCAAAGTATAGATTTTCCCGCCATCTACGTGTTGCTGTTGGAAGTAAAACATCCAGTGGTTTCCGCGCATGTCAATGGGCGGGGCTTCACCTTTCCCCACTCGGTCTATATCCCACTCTAGTTTGTGTAAGATTAGTGTAGCTGTAGAGCGTAATCATGGTAAACGTTTAAAAATATATATTTTCAATAAAAACACCGCTTCCACTAGTGGATTTATACTCCTTGTTTGTGTAAGGTTAGTGTAGGTGTAGAGAGTAATCATTATAAACGCTTAAAAATATATTTTCAAAAATGAAGAATATAGAACATTTATTTTGTATCAAAAAATATGTATAATGTTACAAATCATACTGGTAGACTAAGAATACGGTTGAGGTATAGCGTGAGAGTAGAGTTTCCACAGCAATTGAGAGATATTGAAAAGGCTTGAACAATTGACTATTTTAAAATTGAATTCCTGCACTTGCAAAGAATTAAAAAAATGCGATAGATGCATATATTTAGGTTGTTTAAGGGGTAGTGATAGTCATCTCCACTCGGAGAGGTAATATTTTGGCTTTCCCAACTTGTTAAAATTTGAATTACTTTTCTTTCGGGGCATTTTAATCCTTTTATCAAGTAGTAAATGTTCTAATATCTGATATCTAACGAAACTGAACTGAACCGAACTAGTCATCTCTCTCTATAAGACTAGAGAGAGAGAGCAACAGAACTAACCACTACTCAGTAGAGTAGGCCAGGATTAAGAAGTAGTAAAATGTAGATACCCACTACCTCAATAAAGATAATTGTTATTCGTTAATACTGACCCTCATTTAAGGCATAAGTAACGAGTAAGATATATAATCAAAGTAGATAAAAGAGCATAACAAAACATGGTGTCAGAAGTGGGATTCGAACCCACGCCTTCAGAGCATAACAAAACAGTAAACACGACTAATAACTAACAAGAAATCGTCGTTAGCAACCTAGCTGGCTCCGAGCTCTGGCAAGCGGCAACCCGATACAACACGAGTCGCGTAATGTTACCAAGAAGTTCGTCTTTTCGAAGTATATTTTAAGCCGATTTACGCATGTTCCCTTGTGTAAGTCAGCGAAACCAGCTCTATCTATAGGGGGGGGGGGGGTTGAAACTGTTCTGAGTTAAAAGGGGGTTCCACAAAATACATGTCAGAGTCAAAGGTTGCCGATATAAAATTTTTGTTTTTATGGATCTATCTACTTTTCATTAAACTTTCTGAACATTTTAACAACATGATTTAAACCCCGATGCATCCCCGTATTTTGTTAATTTTTCAATTATTTTTACCTCTCCGTGTGACGTAGTCCAGGAGAGGTTCTGTAACGACCGTCTCTGTCTGTGTGTCTGTCTGTGTGTCTGTCTGTGTGTCTGTCTGTGTGTCTTTCTGTCTGTCTGTCTACCTGTCTGTCCGTCGTTACACCCACGTGACCGCGTTGCGTATCGGAGCAAACGTGTTCACCATTTCCGAACTGCTTTCACAGTCACGGAAATGGCTCCTCTACTTGAGTTCTCACACCACCATATTTTGGTCATCGTCCATCCCACACGGACACCAGTCTGTACCCCTGGCTTCTAACACCACCATCCACTGGTCTTCCGTCTATTCCACATAGACACCAATCTGTATCATTGGCTTCTACTCCATTATCATCGTTTGGTTTTAGGATATACGCTGCGATCAGCTAGGGTTACGAGAAACGTCTAGCCTCCCTAAGGTGGGATCGCCACCAAAGGTTTTCGCAATTGCGCTTTTTCCTTACTATTACAATGGAAACGAATCGGATATATACCCCAAAATTTGAAGAAAGCGGGCTAGAGGGGTACCCTTCACTTTAAACGTCAATATTAGCAAAGTTTGAGATGATATTAGGTATAACGTTATTTTAAACGATTTAACTATCATTAATGTTAATTATTGAAGATTAAAATAATTAAAAATAATTATATTTATTTAAATATTAAAGATAAACCTCTCGTGCAAAGTGAGAGATTATCATCGCCTCCTATATCTACCAAGGCCCGTGCATGCAATATATTTCCTTCATTGCCTCCTATATCTATCAAGGCCCGTGCATTGTGATATATTTCATTCATTGCCTCCTATATCTATCAAGGCCCGTGCATTTCGATATACTTTTCAAAACAACAACCAAAATGGGAAGCTCCTCTCAGAAACATAATTTCTTTTCTCCGTATAAGAAATGAAATTATGGATAATATTGCACTCCTTCTTTAATGGTATGAATCCTTGCCTGTCTATTAATATTTTAAGTAGGAGTAATACGTTTTTAGCGAAGTCTAGAGAGGATAAACATAAGCGAGATTGTTTCGAAAAAAAAATACTGCTTCCACTAATGGGTTTATACTCCTTGTTACTGCTGTATATAGTAATCTTGATAAAAGCTTAAAAAATTACGAGAGGACAGACCTTTTTTATCCTCTTGTTTTATTCTTAATAAGAATATAAAACATTTATTTTGTATCAAAAAATATTTTTTGGTGCTGAGATTGCTTTAGAAAAATCCACACGGTTAGGCATTGGTAAAAAAGACATGTGTAAGCTATTTGCAGAGATGATAATTGTTTTACATGTATTAAATAAGACTGAAGCTTCCACTATTGTGTTTATTCTCCTTGTTTGTTTCACTGAAAACCATCTAGGTGTAGATAACAGCCAGACCAAAAATTTCAGATACGCCCACCTAGTTGAAAATAGACCTATTAAATTTGCGGGAGCCATTCTTGAGAATTTTTCTTTGCTTGTAGGTTGTTAATTTATCTACCAGAAAATATTTGTGTTTGGAAGTTGGATATTAAGTCAAATTAAGTGGTTGTAAAGAGCCAGCAGGTTTTTGCCGCTTCTTTTTGTGAGTATTTGATTTTTGTATGTAAAATGAAGGAAGATAATGTTGAGAGTAAGGATGAAATGCGGAAGCGCAAAGCGCGGGAAAGGATGAGGGCAAAAAGGTCGACGTTTTCATTGGATACTTAGGTTTATATAATCTTCTCGACACGGAGAGGTATTATTTTGGTTTTCCCAACTTGTTTCTTAAGTATTTTCATTGATATTTTAGACCTCTGTGTTAACATTATCCTAGTCATTGTATACTTTTCTTATTTATATTATAAGTAACATAATAAACATAAGTATGACTCTTACTATTGTAATAATGCAAATTTCAAAATGAAACCTAAATCAACACTGACACTCTCACTTACATCAGGCCAGGACTTGCAACCCCGTCGAGTACTTCATGCTGGTCTTTGGCGAATGACGTAGTTCTACAATTTTAGCCAATCATAATAAACCTTCTCCATGAACGTATTTGTGTCGGAAATAGCTCGTCTGCTATTTATTGTACAAGCTCGAGGGGTCGCGGTGTTTGTATGTTTGTATGTTTGACTTTGAGATTGCCATAAGTCGGATATTTCAGCACCAAAAATGATAAACCTTTTGAAGTCCAAATATTCGGTAACTAAACCTATCCAGTGCAATTTTCAACTTCGTAATGTGGTCGCGCTAAACTCGGTAAAAAGCGACATTCAAACGAACTGGTTATTAGAAAAATATTATTCTCTCATTGATAGAACAAAACATTACCATGCAAAGACGGAAGTGCAGGTACTTTCTTTTTAAGGCATCATTGCTCGGTCCACTGATAAATTTCCTGACGTTGGGATTATTTGGGAAATATACATTCATTTCTGTGTTTCTGAAACTCGAAAATGGACATTTACAACCCATGTTTATTTAAGAAATAAGAAAGTTAAATCCTAAAGACAACTACTCCCATGATTATACATTTAATATTGCAAAACTCACGAACTTAAACATATTTACTTTTATTGTTTAGTAATAAACAATGTGTGTTGTATTTTAAAATATATATTTTAACACAAATATTCACGTTTTTACTAAGATTTGAACGAACATTATCTATATCAACACCAATGTTGTAAAACAAAGCATTTTAAATTTCGCGCCAAGGAGTAGATTTTCCCGCCATCAACGTGTTGCTGTTGGAAGTAAAACATCCAGTGGTTACAGCGCATGTCAATGGGCGGGGCTTTACCTTTCCCCACTCGGTCTATATCCCACTCTAATTGGCATAACAGTTGCGCGACAGCTTAGAAACCACAATCATTATTCCTTACACTTGCTTTTAAACTAAAGTTATGGAAGTGATAGAAGGGTTAAGGAAAAACTCTCTAATTATTACATTCACAATAATTTTCAATATCGCAAAAATAATCAAAAAAAAAACGGTAAAGTGTATCTCGTGTGCAGAAATAGTCCGCAGTGTGAGGCAAGGGCCATACAAGGTGATGGTAACTTCAAATCCTATAAGTTCAGCTAGCTAATTGGACCAAGTCATCTTGCGACCTATTGCCACTTATCTAACGAATTTACAATGCATAGAGGGGTGGTGGCTAGCCCCTATGCCACAGCTAACCGACAGCGCCCTATACTAACTATTACCGTTAACCTCTGCAAGTTTTGATGGAAAGGAGAAACCGGGTAAGACCGCGGAGGAAAACTCCTTTAACAAGCGGGGAGAGAACTTGCAAACTCTACGCAGAAGGATTTCTTCCCAAATCAAGAGATTCAAATCTGATCTTAAAAACGAAGCGACGCAATCTCCAACCGCCGTGAGGTCACTTTTTGACAGCGTTAGTGAGAGGTTAGTAATAGTTTTATTTATTGAACACATTACGCTTTAACATGTTTGTGATCAACTTTGAATATAAATAAAGAATAATTATATATATATATATATATAATTTTGTATAATTATAGATATCCAAATGTAGATACTGTCGGTTTTGCATCAGTTGAAAGCGGAATGCACAAAAGAAGACGGAAATTAGTGCCAATCAGTTGGCCGGGGCGGTGTAAAACTCTCAATTTTTTTCCATGTCAAAGAGTGGAGAACTGTGTTACGATTCGTTTCTAAACCCCGGTGGTGATGCGGGAGGAACGCTTTTGTTTCTATCTCCGGTATTTACGAACGATATACTGAGAAGAATAACTGTAATACACGCTGATGGAACTTTCAAAGTCGTCCCGAGAATGTTCGACCAGTTGTTCACTATCCATGTTGTTGCGTTTGATTCCGTAAGTCATTTAATCATTTACATCCTTACAGAGACCCGTTCTTTTGTAAATACTTAGAATGCTTATAGGCCGAGCTTTATAATGTGTTCTAAATGTATAAAAAATTAAAACAATTTCAGACCTTTCCTATGGCGTATGCTTTGATGACTAGACGAACGATTACAGCGTATGAAACCATCTTAAGGAGGTTAAGGCAGAAATTTCCCGATTTTTTACCAACACTCGTTTTATCCGACTTTGAGCGAGCCACGATGACGGCATTCAGAAACGTATTCCCACCGGCCACGGAAATTTCTGGTTGTTTTTTTCATTTTACCCAGGTAAATCAATTTCACAATATATATATCAAATGTGTACAAGCGGGTTTTCAAAGGCGCCGCTTGGCGTGTGGAGTATCTTTTTTAGGCGATATTTAATTTTCTTGCATCCGCACGCTTTTTACCCTCAACCAGCGCCTTAGAAAAAACCCAGCTCTAATAAAAGCTTGTGATCCCTTGGTGATAAAATTTTGCATATTGATTTTTAAGAGTGTGATATTGTTATTTAGGCTATTTGGAAAAACGTTGTTAGAGTGGGGTTGCGAGACTTGTACACAACCAATGACGTTGCGAAAAAAATTGTATGAATGATGATGGCGGTGGCTTTACTGCCATCAGAAGTTCATAATAATTCCCCTTCGGGGGGGGAAGTACGAAACTGGTTAAAAAGCCCGTAACAACAAAGTTTCGCCGAAAAGCTCAGCGGATTTATACACCGCTTAACTCCCAAAGAAATAGTTACCCCAATGTTTAGCGCCCACGCGCATTAATTTCCCATATTCCGGGTTAGCACTATTTTTATCTTGTGATTTTGGGAGCAAAAATGGCTCGTGAGTCGCGTCTGTCGGCGCGGTCAGCCGCGGTGTACATTAAGCCTTGGCTAAGAAGTTGGCTTTGCGATGGTTTCTACTTTTTTACAAAACATTTAAACGATAGTCATTAATGTTTTCTTGTGATATGTGTGAGAATTCCGTGGTTAAATTAAAACGGTATGGACAAATTGATTTCCAGTATCTTTAATATAAGAATTCCATCGTGTTTCTACGTCCACATACTCGCCATTTTTAACGACGGAGATCCCAGCTAACGGAAGTTTTGGAACGAAAACCAAGGAGTATAGATACTACTACAATCTACTGTAAAGTTGCATGTCCATCAACAGGCCAGTTCTTTATATGCGCAACGAAAAAATCTTGTTGCTCTATGGCAAGTTTCGTACTTCCCCCCCGAAGGGGGGTTATTATAAACTCCTGCTGCCATCAAACCGAATTTGGGAAGGCGAACGCACTCTAAGGTACGAGATACACCAGGCAGAACAAGAAGACAGGGAAATAGCTCGTTTGAATCCGTTAATGGCATATTTCACGACGACATGGCTTATTGGTAATGGACCCAACGTCATATCTGTTCATGGTCATCATCGAAGAACGAATAATAACGTTGAGAGTTTTCATAACCAATTAAACAGGAGAGTAGGCGCTATTCACTTAAATGTTTTCTTCTTTTTGGGTGAGTCAAAAATCTGCTACTCCATTCCATCAAATAATTTTAAGACTATTTCTAAATTGCAAAGGGGTGGTAGGTCAGAAAATAGGTTCAGCTGGAAAATAAAAAAATTTTGTTCTAAATTCTGATATCTTAATTGCCACCTCTTGGACGGCTTCTATGGAAATTTTACATGGTATCACCCATTTTCCTTGCCTATTAAGGAAGCTGTTAAATTGGGATTTAGAAATAAACCTAATTCCATGGCTCAAACGAATTTTCCTGTACTTTTTCATTGGTCACTTTGGATCGACTTAAAGATGTTGAAAGTATTTACAAAAAGGTGTACGCAAGATTGGACAACGGAGCCCAGATTGCGAGGCCACGGGAAAAAAAAAACATTTGTCTAATGACAAAAGAATCGTTAGCTGTAACGAAAAATTAGAGCAAAATCGGTACACCATCAGGGAATTTCTACGCGTGGCAAGTCACGTAATTGCAGAATTCACTGTGCCGATTCCTTCGGCCAAACCTATTCGTCCAGTTCTTGCCCCATCCCCCGGTCCAGTGCCGGTACTTGATGGCACCAGGAGTTGACCCAGATCCGGCCCCAGCCGTCGGTCGAATCCAGGTCCCAGAAATAGGCAATTTGTGCACGGTAAGCATGGTAAATAGAAGAAATACTGTGTTTGTTCCATGTGGCTATACTTGCGCCTGCGAAAGATGTAAAGACAGGATCATGAATAATGATGTGCAAAATAGGAAGTGCCCATATTGCAGGACCCTCGCCTCAGCAGCTTACAGGACTTTCAACCCCTAACTGCAGTTGATTTTTGCCGAAGCCAAAGATGTTAATCTCGACGACGACGATGTAGGTTGCTGGCCTTCTACTATGACCGACGAAGTCAGAACGCTTCTAGTACGTCGCGGATCTGACTCAGTACAGCACATAGATTGCAAATTTGCCGATGTTGTTCGCTCAGGGACTTCAACGAAAGGCGGTACCCGAAAACTAGCCAGAGAGTGGTTCTACAAACCATTATCTAACGGTGAAAAGGTTCTCCGAACATGGATAGTGTACTCGCCTTTGAAACAATCCTTGTATTGTTTCTGTTGCAAGCTGTTTGGCAATTCCGGCTCGAACTTCGCATCAGAACAAGGATTCAACAAATGGTGGAAGCTAAATCGAAGAATCGGAGACCCTGAGAACAGCCTGGACCTTGAGCAGAGCTTCTTGAAATGGAAGGAGTTGGAAGTTCGCCTGAACCGTAAAGCAACCATCGATCACAAACAACAAGAAGTTTTCGAAAGTGAGGAGAAGAAGTGGAGGGATGTACTGTACCGGTTGCTGGATATTATCCAGTTCTTAGCCAAACAGAATCTGGCCTTCAGAGGATATCGAGAAGACATTCGAGGAGATGATAGTGGCAATCGCGGGAACTTTCTGGAGTTAGTGCACCTCCTAGCTAAATATGACCCTCTTCTAATGGAACACCTGACAAAGATAAAGCTGGGAGCAAGAGTCCCAGTTTCGTACCTATCTCCAGAAACCCAGAATGAATTTATAAACTTACTGGGACAGCAAGTTCGATCCACCATCATCCGTCGTATTCAAGAAGCTAAATATTATTGCGTAATCTTCGATAGTACACCAGACATCTCCCACAAAGACCAAATGACCCTGTTCTGCGATACGTACATATCGAAGGAGAAAAGGTCGCCGTGGTAGAATCTTTCATCGACTTCTTCGAACCAAAAGGAAAAAATGCAGAAGATCTCAGCAACGATATAATCGCGAAGATAACATCAGACAGAGTGGACATACAGTCTACAGTATTTGAAATGACAGGCTTATGACAACGCTGCCACAATGTCAGGGATCCACAATGGAGTTCAAGCCCGGATTTAAGCACTGAATCCGAAAGCTACATTCGTTGCATGCACAAACCACTCACTCAACTTGGCTGGGGTTGTTATGTTCATAATATTAAAGCTTCATAGATGGAGCCACTGCCTCCACATATATATATGTAGATACGTTTTCCCTCCTCCGCAAGAGAGAGAGCAAAGAATGGCACTCTCCGCGCGTACTCCAGCGAGAGCACATATCTATTCAAAGCCCTCCAATATAGTTTGTAATAAAAAGTTCCAAATGTTAATAAATTATTGATTGTTGATTAGAAAATTAGCGTTACTTTGTTGCCCAACTAACGAACACAACAAATGGCGACGGAGATGGGATTGGCCTTTGAGAATCTTCCAGCAAGAAATTAGCACTCTAAGCCTCGGCCATCGTACAGCAGCGTACCTTTGTTCGGCACACAAAGACCATATTTTCCCCAACCAACATTCCAATCACGCAGGGAGTGGCACCACATTTTCGTAAAGTACGCAATATATTCTAAAAGTAGCACAAATATACCACTAAGACGAAAATGGGCACGTTTGGAGTATTACCGATGTTTGACAAAAATACCGATTCTTGGATAAAATATGCACCAAGATTGGATGCCTATTTCATAGCCAATGATGTAGTTGACGCACCGAAGAAAGCAGGCATTCTTCGCACAGCTCTATCTGCACACACGCACGACATGCTAGTCGAGTTGTATCATCCAGCTGACATTGGAACCAAAACATATGATGAATTGAAGGCATCTCTCTCCAAACATTTCGACCCCAAATCTTCTCGCATCATCTCAAGATATCATTTCAACACCAGATGTAGGAAATCCAGTGAAGCAGTAAAAGAATACATCACTGAGTTACGGAAGTTAAGCAAGAATTGTGAATTCCCAGCAACAATTCTGGACGAATTGATCTTGGATAGGCTGGTTTGCGGGATAAACCATGAAGGCATGCAGCAACGCCTATTTGCCGAAGAAGACGCCAGCAAACTCACTTTGGCAAATGCCACCACGATTTTAGTAGCCATGGAAAATGCCACTCGAAATACTAAAATCTTACAAAAACACAATGGGCAAGATGACACAGGAGTACATTTTGTCACCCAAGCGCCTAACAGACCGAAAAGATCACGCCAGCCTCAAAAGCCAATACAAAAGCGAGAAACGTCAGCACCACGTGCTACTGCTCACAAGTACAATACTAGCACCACAGTTCCACAACCACGAGGAACAGTTATTAATGGACGTTTCAGGGTGGAAGCTAATGCCTGCATCCGCTGTGCTGCTACGGGTCACACAGGCCCAAATTGCATTCATAGCTCCGCCATTTGTGCCCGTTGCAACAAGGTTGGCCATCTAGCAAGAGCTTGCCTAGCAGTCATCGCTCCTCTAGCAGTTGCTAAACCACGCAACCTTAAGCCAAATCGCAAGACAAATCACATAGCCATCATCCCTACACCTGAAACTGCTCAGGCTCAACAGGACGCAGAATACGATGATTATGACTGCCCTACGTATGCTCTCATAGATGAAAATAGCACTAGCGAACATGCCTCTCCTCATATGGAAACACACATGACCAGCCATGGGTTGGAAACTATACCTCCTCCCACTACGATTACATGCAACGTGCAAGGCAAGCCAACAGTCTTCGAAATCGACACAGGCTCGGGTCATTCCACGCTTAATCTGAGGGAATATCAGAATTTACCACAACGTCCCACGGTAGAACCGTTTCTTTCAACCCTACGTTCATATTCGGGCGATAAGGTCACGGTAGCAGGGAGAATCACAGTTCTGGTTGAATTCGAGGGTGAAAAAGAAATCCTCCCGATACTACTCATCGATGGAACAGGTCCCAATCTCTGCGGCAGGAAGTGGATATACTCCAACTTGAATATCCTCCGCCCATGGGAACAACGCATCCATCTTTTACAACCACTGTCATCACAGAAGCCAGCTGATCCAAGCAAGCTCACCTTAGATTCTATAATAGAGAAACACGAAGCCATCTTCTCTCCCGGGCTCGGAAAACTAAAAGGGATACAGGTACACCTTCACGTCAAACCTGACCCTGTACCCGTTTTCTGCAAAGCTCGCACTATTCCTTATGCACGCGCCGAAGCTGTGGAGCATGAAATTCGCCGCCTTCAAAATGAAGGAATTATAGAAGAAGTACATGTTTCCGACTGGGCCTCGCCAATAGTCCCAGTCCAGAAGCCTGACGGCACGATACGCATATGTGGGGATTTTAAATCCACTTTAAATCCCCAATTAAATGTGGACAAGTATCCTCTCCCGAAACCGGAAGATCTGTTTGCTAAGTTGGCCGGTTGTAAGTACTTTTCAAAATTGATCTAAGGGAAGCATACAACCAAATAGAGCTTGATGTCGAATCACGCAAATATGTCGTCATCAACACGCCATTTGGACTGTTCGCTTTCACGCGTCTAACTCAGGGAGTTGCGTCATCATCCGCAATATTCCAACGCATAATGGAGACTTTGCTTCGCAACATGCCTCAAACCTTCCCATTTCAAGATGACGTCCTACTAGCCGGCAAAACCAAGCATAATCATTTGTTACAACTTGATTAAACGCTCACGATCTTCCAAGAAAGTAACCTCAAGCTCAAGCGTGACAATTGCAAGTTCAATGAACCCGTAGTTGAATTTCTTGGCCACACGCTCGACGCAACTGGACTACACCCACAGGTTTCAAAAATGGCTGCCATAATGGACGCGCCAGCTCCAAAGGACTTGGAAACATTGCGTTCCTTCTTAGGGCTCTTGAATTACTACGCCAAGTTCCTGCCTAACAATGCAACCAAGCTGCCACCATTGTATTCCCTTTTGAACAAGCACACCCCGTGGGAATGGGGCCCAGTCCAAGAATTAGCTTTTCAAGAAGCTAAAAACACCTTGAAAAATTCAAATGTCCTAACGCACTACGATGTCACCAAACAAGTGACACTGGCCTGCGACGCTTCGCCAGTGGGGCTCGGAGCTGTGATTTCGCGTGAAATAGCCGGCCAAGAGCGCCCTATAGTTTTCGCCTCACGAAGTTTGACCAAGGCGGAACGCAACTACTCGCAGCTTGATCGGGAAGCCCTTGCCATTATTTTTGGTGTCAAGAAGTTCCGGGACTACATCTATGGCCAGAAGTTCATTCTTATCACAGACCACCTGCCCTTGGTCTCCCATTTGAACGAAAAGAAGCCCATTCCGCCCATGGCAGCTGCTCGCTTGCAACGCTGGGCGCTTATCGTAGCTGCCTACACGTATGAAATTCGCCACAAGAAGGGTGCATTGAACCTAAATGCAGATGCTTTGAGCCGATCCCCACTTCCTTTTCCTGCAGGGCCAACTCCTGTCCCTGCTGAATACGTTTTTGCATTACGCAGGCCACCGCTGGCCCTTGGACAGTACAGGAATTGGATGATTTCACACTCACTGATGAAGTCTTATCTACACTCCGCGTTTACATGACCCAAGGTTGGCCTTCATCACTGCCAGAGGCCCTGGTACCGTACCACCGACATCGGGATGAACTATCCACTTTTGGCAACATCCTCTTAAGAGGAAATCGAGTCATAATTCCTGCTAGCCAAAGAAAGAAACTGCTTCAGGACCTGCACAGTTCCCATAAGGGAATGGTACAGATGAAGGCAACGGCCCGCTCTCGAATTTGGTGGCCGAAAATGGATGATGACATTAGCAAATTGGTAAAATCTTGCACGTCTTGCCAGCAAGAAGCTCCAATGCCTAACGCCAAATATACCTCGTGGGAAAGAACAACCACCCCTTGGGAGCGCGCGCACGCAGATTTCGCCGGTCCGTTACTCGGGAAAAACTTATTCATACTTTCCGATTCCTATTCAAAATGGATCGAGGTACAAGTCACTCGCACCACCAGCACCGTAGCAGTAACAGACTTCTTAACACAGCATATCGCGCGGTTTGGTATCATACAAACGTTGGTCACAGACAACGCCTCGTGCTTCTCGAGTGATGGTTTCCGCGAATTCGTCTCCAACACTGGAATACACCATATCACATCGCCTCCCTATCACCCTGCTTCAAATGGACAGGAACACCTCTGGTGCAAGGAAAATCTCCTTATGATCTCATGTATGGGGGAAGAACCGTTCTCACGAGTTTGGACCTTTGCCACCCAATCACAACACGACAGAAGCGGCGCCAAGATGGCTCAGCAGATTCAACATCACCCATCGACAGGACAAATCCTAATGACATAAATGCCCCAGTACATGCCCGCAATTTTGGTCGCGGTCCGAAATGGCTCGATGGAATGATTTCCTCTCGCCTGGGTCGAATGATGTATACAGTAAACACCTGGACCGGCACCATCAAACGCCACATGAACCAATTACGTCCACGCTTCCTTCCACACGATATCCCTATGGCGGAACCCTTGATCCGGCCAGCTGTCTCTGCATCGCAACCCTCCGGGTTTCTTCTCCCAGCTCCTCTGGTTCCGTTCCAAACACGCAACTGGAAAATGAAGCCAACGCCACGGAACCCCCTCTAAACACAGGCTCACAAGAAGAAAATCCTTTAACTGAACTGAATAACCGTCCAGATCACTCGCCAGAAGCTGAAGGTTCTCAACAGACGGCGAAAGAAAGACAAACAAGTGAAAACCAGCGCAAACAACCTAGACGAAACAGACGACCGCCAGAACGCCTCAATCTATAACTTGTTTCACGTCACAAATCAAATGAACATCGTAAAACTGATTAAACATTGTATCAATTATTTTTCCTAAACCTGTATAACTTACATCAATTATTATTTCTACATTTGTATAACTTGCATCAAGTATTATGCTAACTTAACAAACCCATAATGTTCTCAGAATAGTACCTCAGTTAGAAATTATTGAATTCACATGTGATCTCTGCTGCAAACACAGCCCCTAATATGGTACAAACAATCTAAAAGGAGGGTATTGTTATGTTCATAATATTAAAGCTTCATAGATGGAGCCACAGCCTCCACATATATATATATATGTAGATACGTTTTCCCTCCTCCGCAAGAGAGAGAGCAAAGAATGGCACTCTCCGCGCGTACTCCAGCGAGAGCACATATCTATTCAAAGCCTTCCAATATAGTTTGTAACAAAATGTTCCAAATGTTAATAAATTATTGATTGTTGATTAGAAAATTAGCATTACTTTGTTGCCCAACTAACGAACACAACAGGGGTACACGCTGCTTCTGAATCAGTGAATTCCGTGGCGTTTTTTGGAACTCTGGGAAGCTATTTGCCTTCTTTTCTGCATCAACTGCTCGGTGGAACGCTTTGGTTACTGTCACAGGTCAAGCAGTGAAACGAGTCACTGAAACGCGCTGGAGCGCTAGACATGAAGCTGTAAAGACGCTTAAAAATAAGTTTGAGAAAGTTCTTGAGGTACTCGAAGAATTGACGGATTCATCTCAAACTTCCGAAACAAGATCAGGAGCCAGTCTTCTTCTGACAGCCATGCAGTCATTCAACTTCCTCACTTTTCTTGGCTTTTGGGCTGCAGTGCTACCTGAAGTAGATGACGCACAGATTTACCTGCAGCAACGAGGACTGAGTGTGGAGAAGTGTGCTCAGAAACTCTGCTCTTTAAAAGCTGTCCTTGTGGAAAGCAGAGACCGTTTAGTCCAAGACGCAATCGACTTTGCTAAGACTCTCTGCGAAAAACTCTGAATCGAACTCAAAACGAGAAGAATTCGCAGGAAAAAAAACGCATGCCAAGATCATTCAAGAAATGACGACTCGATTTCAGCAAGTTCAAGAAATAGCGGACAAGTTCGGATTTTTGACGCCAGCGAAACTTTTGGACAGCAAGTACGAGTGTGATCTTTCCCATGTATTAGAAGACATCGACAAGGACGAGTTTCAGATCGAGCGGAAGCGTCTCCGCCAGTTTGTCGCCAGTTCTGAATCAGAGGAAGATATAAGGGGAAAAGGACCACCGGAGCTCCTCAAGTTCATTCAAAAACTGAATCTGGGAATTTCGGTTCCAAATATAGTCATCTTGATTCGTATATATTTGACTATGGCAATTAATGTCGCTAGTTGTGAGAGAAGTTTTTCGAAGTTGAAACTAATCCAAAATTATCTCAGATCCACTATGAGCTCCACTCGACTATCAAACTTGGCTATATAATCGACTGAACAAGAATTGGCTGCAAATATTGATTTTGACAAAGTTATTTCTGACTTCGCTGCTCGTAAGGCCCGTAGAATCCGTTTGTGAAACCGCTGATCCTATTTTACCTTCAATAAAAGATACCTCATTGTCTGTGAAATGATGTCTCGAAATTTAATTATAATTAGGTATTGAATGGGGGCGGCAAAATGGGTCTCCCGCCCCGGGCGCCGAGATGGCACGCTACGCCACTGTATATAATTAATGTTTTATAATGAACTTTCACACGAATAATTTACCTTGTTGTTTTCGTTCATGTTAAAAAATTTAAAACATATCTATGTAGAAAGAGGGGGAGTAGAAGGCTTGGGCTTGGCTGGAGTGTTCTCTCTTTCAAAGTTTACCTCAAAGCTTCCGGTTTGCGCGCGCATCTTGCTCTGCCCTCTTATTGGTTGAAATACCGTGAACCGGATATAACTTGGAAAATATAACAAATAAATAAAAAAGAAAAGCGAGAACACCCAAAATGCACGGCCAAAGCCGCTAGCTTCTACTCCTCCTCTTTCTACCCTCTTTGATCCCTATAGAGTGTCGAATTGTCGATATTTCCATAGCCCCCTGGATCACGCGACTCGCGGACGCAAGCTGCTCGCGCTATAGAAGCCCGCCCAACCCTAAAACGCGTATCAAGCATTTTAAGCCAAAAATCAAAGCCGTCAGCTTTTAACATGGTCGTCTATGGGAGGAACACCCTTTTTTGGCCCTAATTTGGCAAATAATGGCTCAAATCTCTTGAAATTTTAATCGGATGTGTAAAATAAGGTTTGTGATTTTTGTGCAAGTTTCAAAAGATTATATCGTGTAGTTTTCTAGTAAAAAAAATTAAAACTTAGACGAAAATCAAAGCCGTCAGCTTTTAACATGGCCGTCTATGGGGGAACCAAGTTTTTTGGCCCTAATTTGGCAAATATTGGCTCAAATCCCTTGAAATTTTAATGAGAGGTGTAAAATAAGGTTTGTGATTTTTGTGCAAAGTTTCAAAAGATTATATCTAGTAGTTTTTCTGTAAAAAAATAAAAACTTAGCCGTCTATGGGGGAACCAGGTTTTTTGCCCCTAATTTTGAAAATACTGACTCAAATTTCTTGAAATTTTAATGAGAGGTGTATTGAAGGAATATTAATGACCGAGAAAAGTTTAAAAGCTCTAAAACCAATAGTTTTTTCTTTGAAATTCAATAAAGCTTTGTTTGTACACGAGCACAACCATTATTCATTTTAAATTTCCGGTAAGGTTTCGGCGCGAAATATTGGTGAGAAAAGCTGGTTACTAGCTGTTGAAACTGGTTTTCACTTTACCTCCCACTCTACTTCCACCTTCAATCCTCCATCCTTCCAGAGAGAATTTGTAATTTTCTAGTGATAATAAAAAAATTCATAAGCACATACAATTTGTTATAATTCCTGAAATGCTAATTAGTATCCACAGTTAGAATTTCCCTAGATTTATATTTGTATGGTTAAAGCATTTAAATCTTTGAAATAGGTTCGTTTTCCCCTCAAATAGTTGGGAAATTTCAGTTAGAAAAACTTTGCGTCAGCTGTGAACTTTCCTCTTAAATTAAACTGAACCACATCAATTCATTGTCAAACACCTGAATTCCGTATGTTAATTCCTATCTTTAAAATAGCATCTAGGAAGAAATGATTGTCATATAGGTTTTGGACCAAACACGCTCTGAAAAAAGCCGACAGGTGTCAAAGGTTACCGGAAGCAATCTAGATCTTCTGGTTGTGCTCATGTACAAACAAAGCTATAATTATTGAATTTCAGGGAAAAACTATTGGTTTTAGAGCTTTAAAACTTTGCCAGATCATTAAAAATCCTTCAGTACACCTCTCATTAAAATTTCAAGAAATTTGAGCCAGTATTTGCCAAATTAGGGCGGAAAAATGGTGTTCCTCCCATAGACGGCCATGTTAAAAGCTGACGGCTTTGATTTTTCAAGCAAAAACCCCGATACGCGCTTTAACATAGGAAAATAATTCTTTGGGCGGGCTTCTATTGCGCGAGCAGCCTGCGTCCGCGAGTCGCGTGACCCAGAGGGCTATGAAATATCAAACATTCCTGATTTTACTCAGTCGTTACGGAGTATAATTCCTTTTTTCTCTAATTTCTTGAAGTGTGTGCCCAAGGATGATATTAATAGAATATAGTTGAAAATATAACTTAAAAGTTGAAAGGGGTGTTCTTATTAATATCATTACTTTATATGCAATTAGCTAAATAAATTAGTCCGAGATAATTAAAAAGTTAGAAGGAACTACCGCCGTTTCACCAGACTAGGGATTTAGTGATTTTCCACCTTTAGGCACCCTTAGGGATTTTATCTTTATTCTGCTTCTTAGTCTTATCCGAAGCCGCTTGGATATTCTGCTTCTTAGTCTTATCCGAAGCCGCTTGGAATTTGTTTTTAAGTTTTTTACGGGCCGCACTTTTTAAAAGAATTACAGAAAGTGCCTACAAGTGCCCTCAGTAGGAAAACGACTATAGCAGTAGTTTTATAGAAAAAGACTTATATTTAAGTTAATTACGGGTAAAAATGGTTCAAAATTGCATATATATAATTAGTAAGCTATGATCTATATTATAAACCATTTTAAAAATTAATTCCGAACTAATTTACTTAAATTTAAGGGTGCCTACAACTTACTAAATTACAGAAAATGCTTATATTTAAGATAATTACCGATCAAATTAATTCAAATTACCTACATCTACTAAGAATATTACGCTCTATAATATAAACGAGTTTAAAAATTAATTTCCATCGAATATACTTAAATTTAGGGTGCATACAGATTTTGTACTTGGGAAAAGATGACTTACAGGAGGCACTATTTTACAGAAAATGCGATTATTTAAGTTAATTACGGGTCAAATTAATTCAAATTTACTATACATAATCAGAAACGTGTTTGGTTTAACATACACTACTTAACTAGCTATTATCTCACTTAAATTCAGGGTGTCTACAACACACTATTTTACAGAAAATGCGATTATTTAAGTTAATTACGGGTCAAATTAATTCAAATTTACTATACATAATCAGAAACGTGTTTGGTTTAATACACACTACTTAAATAGTTAATAACGAGCTATTATCTCACTTAAATTCAAGGTGTCTACAACACACTATTTTACAGAAAATGCGATTATTTAAGTTAATTACGGGTCAAATTAATTCAAATTTACTATACATAATCAGAAACGTGTTTGGTTTAATATACACTACTTAAATAGTTAATAACTAGCTATTATCTCACTTAAATTCAGGGTGCCTACAACACACTATTTTACAGAAAATGCGATTATTTAAGATAATTACGGGTCAAATTAATTCAAATTTACTATACATAATCAGAAATGTGTTTGGTTTAACATACACTACTTAAATAGTTAACAACTAGCTATTATTTCACTTAAATTCAAGGTGTCTACAACACACTATTTTACAGAAAATGCGATTATTTAAGTTAATTACGGGTCAAATTAATTCAAATTTACTATACATAATCAGAAAGGTTATTTGTTTAATATACACTACTTAAATAGTTAATAACTAGCTATTATCTCACTTAAATTCAGGGTGTCTACAACACACTATTTTACAGAAAATGCTTATATTTAAGTTAATTACCGATCAAATTAATTCAAATTACCTACATCTACTAAGAATATTACGCTCTATAATATAGACGCGTTTAAAAATTTATTTCTATCAAATGTCTCAGTCTGATACTTAAATTTAAGGGTGCATACAGTTTTTGTACTCGGGAAAAGATGACTTACAGGAGGCACTATTTTACAGAAAATGCGATTATTTAAGTTAATTACGGGTCAAATTAATTCAAATTTACTATACATAATCAGAAACGTGTTTGGTTTAACATACACTACTTAACTAGCTATTATCTCACTTAAATTCAGGGTGTCTACAACACACTATTTTACAGAAAATGCGATTATTTAAGTTAATTACGGGTCAAATTAATTCAAATTTACTATACATAATCAGAAACGTGTTTGGTTTAATACACACTACTTAAATAGTTAATAACGAGCTATTTTCTCACTTAAATTCAGGTTGCCTACAACACATTATTTTACAGATTCATTGGTGCCTCCAAATATGCTATTTTACAGAAAATGCGATTATTTAAGTTAATTACGATTAGTAATCATACTTAAACTGAGGAAGGCAACAAGACTTTCGTAATCTTGTCTACTGGGGTAAGAATTTTACCAAAATGGGAATATTTAAGTTAATTAAGTAAGAAATTAAATCTAACTTGGATTATAATGCTATTTGAGTGTGATGTTCAATTTAAACACTATAAAAAGTAAATTGTGCCAATTAAACTTACGGTAAGGGTGCCTTCAAAATATTGCTACAGGAAAACCACGGCCACAGCGGTTTGAACTGTCCAAAATGCGATAATTTAACATAACTTTTAAATTAATGAAATTTAATTTGTTAATGTGTCATATGAATGTGGTGCTCAATTTAAACGCAATTTAATGTTAATTGCGTGCAATTATTCTCAAATATAAGGTGCCTACAACTTACATAATACAATTTTACATAACCTTGTGCCTACGAGTCACAATTTTACCAAAACGCTTTCATTTAACTTAATTTTGGATGGAATTCAATCTAAGTTGGTACATATATATTGAGATTGCGATGATTAATTTAAAGGCAACACAGTTTCTCGATGCAGCTACCCTTTTTGAAACACTCTGTATAAATTAACGTAATAATTTTTGTAAGTTTTGTTAATGGTTTTGATGTTATTTTATCAATATAAAACAACAGCACTCTTCCGTTTTGAACCATTAAATTATTAAATAACAAAAGAATTAACACAACAGTTATCCAGGAAAAAATTGGTCACGGGGACATGTGATGGTTTAATGGGTTATATTGGAGAAATTTGATCACATTAAAATTTATTAAATATGACGCAAAACAATAGGACTAGGGCGCTTACTAGACCCAAAAGCAATCATCTGTGTGGGCTAATTATTTTTGGATTACATGAAATGGGGTATACAAGATACTAGTACCCCTAGCACGTGACGTGATTTATTAATGGCCCCTCGACAACTGTTGTGTTAATTCTTTTGTTATTTAATAATTTAATGGTTCAAAACGGAAGAGTGCTGTTGTTTTAAATTGATAAAATAACATCAAAACCATTAACAAAACTTACAAAAATTATTACGTTAATTTATACAGAGTGTTTCAAAATTTGTAGTTGCATCGAGAAACTGTGTTGCCTTTAAATTAATCATCGCAATCTCAAATATAAATGTACCAACTTGGATTGAATTCCATCCAAAATTAAGTTAAATGAAAGCGTTCTGATAAAGTAGTGTCTTGTAGGCACCCAGGTTGTGTAAAATTCAAAAGTTGTAGACACCCAGGTTATGTAAAATTCAAAAGTTGTAGACACCCAGGTTATGTAAAATTCAAAAGTTGTAGGCACCATTTATTTGAGAATAATTGCTCAGAATTAACTTTAAGTCGCGTTTAAATTAATCAGCGCAATCTCAAATGTATATGTACCAACTTAGATTGAATTCCATCCAAAATTAAGTTAAATGAAAGCGTTTTGGTAAAATTGTGACTCGTAGGCACAAGGTTATGTAAAATTGTATTATGTAAGTTGTAGGCACCTTATATTTGAGAATAATTGCTCGCAATTAACATTAAATTGCGTTTAAATTGAGCACCACATTCATATGACACATTAACAAATTAAATTTCATTACTTTAATAGTTATGTTAAATTATCGCATTTTGGACAGTTCAAACCGCTGTGGCCGTGGTTTTCCTTTAGCAATATTTTGAAGGCACCCTTACCGTAAGTTTAATTGGCACAATTTATTTTTTATAGTGTTTAAATTGAACATCACACTCAAATAGCATTATAATCCAAGTTAGATTTAATTTCTTACTTAATTAACTTAAATATTCCCATTTTGGTAAAATTCTTACCCCAGTAGACAAGATTACGAAAGTCTTGTTGCCTTCCTCAGTTTAAGTATGATTACTACTCGTAATTAACTTAAATAATCGCATTTTCTGTAAAATAGCATATTTGGAGGCACCAATGAATCTGTAAAATAATGTGTTGTAGGCAACCTGAATTTAAGTGAGAAAATAGCTCGTTATTAACTATTTAAGTAGTGTGTATTAAACCAAACACGTTTCTGATTATGTATAGTAAATTTGAATTAATTTGACCCGTAATTAACTTAAATAATCGCATTTTCTGTAAAATAGTGTGTTGTAGACACCCTGAATTTAAGTGAGATAATAGCTAGTTAAGTAGTGTATGTTAACCAAACACGTTTCTGATTATGTATAATAAATTTGAATTAATTTGACCCGTAATTAACTTAAATAATCGCATTTTCTGTAAAATAGTGCCTCCTGTAAGTCATCTTTTCCCGAGTACAAAAACTGTATGCACCCTTAAATTTAAGTATATTTGATAGAAATAAATTTTTAAACGCGTCTATATTATAGAGCGTAATATTCTTAGTAGATGTAGGTAATTTGAATTAATTTGATCGGTAATTATCTTAAATATAAGCATTTTCTGTAATTTAGTAAGTTGTAGGCACCCTTAAATTTAAGTAAATTAGTTCGGAATTAATTTTTAAAATGGTTTATAATATAGATCATAGCTTACTAATTATATATATGCAATTTTGAACCATTTTTACCCGTAATTAACTTAAATATAAGTCTTTTTCTATAAAACTACTGCTATAGTCGTTTTCCTACTGAGGGCACTTGTAGGCACTTTCTGTAATTCTTTTAAAAAGTGCGGCCCGTAAAAAACTTAAAAACAAATTCCAAGCGGCTTCGGATAAGACTAAGAAGCAGAATATCCAAGCGGCTTCGGATAAGACTAAGAAGCAGAATAAAGATAAAATCCCTAAGGGTGCCTAAAGGTGGAAAATCACTAAATCCCTAGTCTGGTGAAACCAAACACGTTTCTGATTATGTATAGTAAATTTGAATTAATTTGATCGGTAATTAACTTAAATATAAGCATTTTCTGTAAAATAGTGTGTTGTAGACACCCTGAATTTAAGTGAGATAATAGCTAGTTATTAACTATTTAAGTAGTGTATATTAAACAAATAACCTTTCTGATTATGTATAGTAAATTTGAATTAATTTGACCCGTAATTAACTTAAATAATCGCATTTTCTGTAAAATAGTGTGTTGTAGACACCTTGAATTTAAGTGAAATAATAGCTAGTTGTTAACTATTTAAGTAGTGTATGTTAAACCAAACACATTTCTGATTATGTATAGTAAATTTGAATTAATTTGACCCGTAATTATCTTAAATAATCGCATTTTCTGTAAAATAGTGTGTTGTAGGCACCCTGAATTTAAGTGAGATAATAGCTAGTTATTAACTATTTAAGTAGTGTATATTAAACCAAACACGTTTCTGATTATGTATAGTAAATTTGAATTAATTTGACCCGTAATTAACTTAAATAATCGCATTTTCTGTAAAATAGTGTGTTGTAGACACCTTGAATTTAAGTGAGATAATAGCTAGTTGTTAACTATTTAAGTAGTGTATGTTAAACCAAACACGTTTCTGATCATGTATAGTAAATTTGAATTAATTTAACCCGTAATTAACTTAAATAATCGCATTTTCTGTAAAATAGTGTGTTGTAGACACCCTTAAATTTAAGTAAATTAGTTCGGAATTAAGTTTTAAAATGTTTTATAATATAGATCATAGCTTACTTATTTTATATATGCAATTTTGAACCAGTTTCACCGGTAATTAACTTAAATATAAGTCTTTTTCTATAAAACTACTGCTATAGTAGTTTTCCTACTGAGGGCACTTGTAGGCACTTTCTGTAATTCTGTAAAAAAGTGGCGGCCGTTTTTTAACTCAAGTAACGGCGGTTACAGGGGGTACGTTCAGTAACGAAAATCTCAAAGAAATCGCTGTTTTCTTGATGTTTGGTTGATGGGCTCGAGACGTCACAGTGACGTAAAAGGTTGTTGAACGGAAAAGTCACATTTTGAAGTTAGCGCTGTTTTCGAAAATGGGGTTGGGGAAATGTCTTACTGGCCCTCAAAACGTTACGAAGCGCAAATGGTTCTTGTCCACTATTAATGAACTCGCAAATAATGAAATTGTTTAAGAAAATTATGTCCATTTGAATGGTAGAAGTAGTTTTGTAAAGAAAACGAATACAATTACTGTTGGAATAGCATTATTGGAATGTAATTTTTAAATCCCGCGCCTGCAACAGTCAAGCGCTACGTCACGCCATCAAAAAAACCATATCGATTAGATGGTTTTTCCATAGATATAGTAAAACTATAAAGGGTCTAGATCCACTTCGCTGGCTTAGGCTTAACGAAAAAAACGTGGAAGGGGCAACGAGCAGACAGCCGCTATTTTCTGGGGGTAGCCGTATAAAACGCCATCTATCGGGAACTTTCGAAACTAAATTAAGGGATGAGCTTAGAGTAGTGGCACTCTATGTTAACCCCCTATAGGGCATAATAAGTCAAACCCTCGGAGATGCCATTACTCCATTTTATACGAGCTAAGAGCAGAAAAACGTATTTTACAATTTTACACCTGTAAAATCGTTTTAAAAAAACACTTGGAACTTGTATTTCTACTTACTTTCGAGGAAATACCACCGTTTTCTGAAGGTAAGAGTCTTTTTTTATACATTTATTAGTAATAAAAACATTTAAGGCGAGCTAAGCCTTGGTCATGGCCATAATGTAGATTGATTTGCACATAGAGAAAAGAGGCTGTACTTTTGTGACTTGGAAAATTTATTTTTTAGGTTTTTCGAACATTTCTATGGCAAAATGAGGTAGGCCTAGGAGACTAATGAAATATTTAGAGGATAATTTTGGAAGCAAGGTATCATTGATGAATGGTGTTTTTTCACTATCATCAAGATTTCGATGTTATCGGGTGGCACAAATACTGCCCAAAAGCATACGGGTACGTTACACACGAAAAGCTGACCCTGAATCTGATGATAGACGTTCCAGTTCATCCGTTTCTTCGTCAATGTAAAGGTAAAAGTTACCCGAAGCTGCTTTTCCTCTGATAGTTTTTATTCTTGAAAATAGTGTAAGGGCATTTGATCTCCACTAAGTACAGCTGGTCCTCAACCAGTATAAGGCAATCGGGGCTTGCCCCAAGGAAGAAAAATTGTGGATTAACAATCAAACCCACAGAGGTGTGACACTGGGTATTGATGTGTGCCTGAATATTTGAAAAAGCAGCGGGTTCATGCTTCAATCCATGATCAAAGGACAACGCTCCCATTTCTTCTAATGCTTCAGATTGTTGCTCGAGAGTCAAATTACGGAGAGTCAGTTTAGGGATAATTTCATCGGTTACATTAATTTGATCTCCAAATTAGGATGGAATCGCGAACCGTACGGTTTGAGCGCTCTACGTAGTCTCTTTCAGTGGTGGGAAAGAAATCTGATTTTGTAAAATGTTTTGAACAAATCCGTAAACTGGAGATATCAGTGGACAGAGGTCCTACAGCTAATGTTTAGAATTAATCCACTTCTTTCTAGTGGCAGTCTCTTTCGGAAAGTTGTGGTAAGAAAGAAAACGTTCTTTACACCTACAGTTTGAACGCAGCAAACATGAGTTGAAGCCATGATTGTTACATAATAAGTAAATAAAAACGTTTATGTTATATTTTGTTTTATGCCTTTAAATATAGAGACACACACTTATCAAAGTTTGTTATGGTGGGCACCATTATCGACTCTTATTTTAAGAATATGTAACAGTTTAATGTCCGGATATTTAAATATCAGTACCTAAAACGTTGCTAACGTTTTTTAACATGATAAAATAACGTTTTTCAACGCTGAAAACAACGCTAATCACTAATCTGCCGTGTTTTACAAGACCAAGGCTTAGCTCGCCTTAAATGTTTTATTACTAATAAATGTATAAAAAAAGACTCTTACCGTCAGAAAACGGTGGTATTTCCTCGAAAGTAAGTAGAAATACAAGTTCCAGGTGTTTTTTATAACGATTTTACAGGTGTAAAATTTATAAAATACGTTTTTCTGCTCTTAGCTCGTATAAAATGGAGTAATGGCATCTCCGAGGGTTTGACTTATTATGCCCTATAGGGGGTTAACATAGAGTGCCACTACTCTAAGCTCATCCCTTAATTTAGTTTCGAAAGTTCCCGATAGATGGCGTTTTATACGGCTACCCCCAGAAAATAGCGGCTGTCTGCTCGTTGCCCCTTCCACGTCGACCTCCCATTGAATTGTGTATCTACCCTTTTAACATATCTATGGGTTTTTCTGATGAGCAAGCGCTGAGCATCATGACGTCAAAACCGGAAACGCGAAAAAGCGTACAGTAGTGAAAATCTGGCATCGCTTAGTAAGCGCTGCCATCAAAGAGGGTTACTGAACGTACCCAGGGTTACTGGCGTCTGGTCCTCGGGACCAGTTTATTAATTATATAATGATCACAATTAATAATGTTTGCTAAATAGGAATAAAACTTTTATTTGTATGAAAACATAAATTAAATTAACAAAATTTTTTCGAAAGTCAGAACTATAAGGTAAGTGAAATTTGACATTCTAAAGCCTAAATCATTACTAAGCCTTGGCCTATTGTCATTGTTATTAATGACAAATTGACGATTATTTTTTTTGTTTAGTTTTGAATAGAAACCAAACCAGAGTTTTTGGGAACCATAAATGTGGCTTGGGAATTCCGGAAAAACAGATAATGGACCTCGAGATATGTGTGGTACACTACGATGCCCTTCGCCACCACTCGAAGGTGGTGAATCTCTTTGTGACTTTTACTTGCCCACTGAAAAGTATGTTAGAACATGATGTTCGTAATTTGTTCAAGAATTTTTGACAATAGCTGCTCCTGTCAGAAAAATTACTCGATTCCTAAACCCTATTTGTGTTTTAGAAAATGTACACGATTAACCTAACCTAATTTAGAGTGACACGCTCTAATTTGGGGGGTAGGATTGCAATCCTACTGCATCGTACACTTCCCAACCAACAAATACACGCTTATGATTAATCGTATTATCTACAGAATATTTCGGTTCATTTTCTTTCCCATACATTAATCATGTAAACTATTTTAGAATGGATAACATTTTGGTTAGTTGGTTTTAATTAGTATCGTTTGTGCCAAGGGTAGCAAGGATTATTTAAAATGTCTAAGGATAAAACGCAGAGGGGGAATTATCGAAGGTGGATGTTCCAAACGGTACCTAGCGGGCACAATCGGCAAATCGGAAAGACATTTATTTTGAAGCGTCTAATTGCGTTTTCCTTTGGGTCCTCGCGGAGCGCTCCCATGGAGGAATAAAACTAGGAGATACTATTCTTCAAAAACAGTCTTTAACGAAGCTGAAAACTACTACTACCATTTTTATTGCTCCTTGGGAGCACTCCGCGAGGACCCAAAGGAAAACGCTATATATGTGACCTGGTTCTTGAAAGTTTGGTCTCTCTCGTCTGCTCTAGCAGATCTACTCAAACATGGATTAACTAACGCTAGGGATAGTTCGTTCCCCCAAAAAGATAACGCATGCATGTTCCAAACGCCCCCCAGCAGCAACTACTATCCCTAACAGGAAGTTATAAGAAAATTGGACCAAATATCACGTGTCCTATGACGTCAAAATTGAAATACTGCCTAAATTGGGCAAAAACGATTTATTTTGGCGAGAGATGGCGCTATATCTACATCCGTTTTGGTCCAATAAATTGGGGGAATCAAGGAATAATTCGGAACATGTAGTTGGCGATAGCATTACATGGGAAACACGGTTAGTGAACAATCCCTAGCGTTAGATAATCCATGACTCAAACCTTGCCTATTAAACTAAATTAGTATAAACTCACCCCATATATTTATATTCTTGAACTGAATGTTTGCTTTAATCAAGGATTATTGCTTTAATCTTCAAATAATATTAATAAACTTTCGGCCTTGGTCTTGTCTATTAATAAAATTAAATTATGTTTTTTTGGAACTCGTCTCATTCCTGAATCTTGAACTAAATGTTCTTAACGACCGTTAACAATTCAAACAAGAACTAAATGTTCTTAACGACCGTTAACAATTCAAACAAAAACTAAATGTTCTTAACGACCGTTAACAATTCAAACAAGAACTAAACAATATGCTTTCGAAAACTATCTTTCGTCTATGCTTTCGCGATAATAAGATAGGTGGCGCAATAGGGACTTGGCAATTCACGCTTAACTCCGCCCCAGCGCCATTATGGTATGTTTTTTTAATAGAATGAAAGCTATATAAGCCCCTCCTCCTGGTATGTTTTTTAGCACTAGTGGATGGTAGCCTGACGTTGCATGAAGTAGTACTGCCAAGTCCCTATATCGATATTTCATTTCCGTTTGACGCACCAAAACAGTAGGTGGAGAAGAGGGGGATGGGCTAAAATGTCGGAACAACTAGAGAACATTACCTTACTATAGAAATCTGTGTGTGCGTTTTATCCTTAGACATTTTAAATAATACTTGGGATTTATTAGTGACACTCATGGGGTTAATTCTCTACTCTTTTTAGCGAGTTACAGTAAGTGACAACTATCGGTGAAACGGTTAATGTAAGTCAAGCGCATCAAGATTTATTCCACGAGACTGTGAGAAGGTGCCATAAAACCTTGAACCTAAGACCATTAAACACAGATGGACTGGAATGTAGATAGGGCGCTTGGGATGCCATATTGAAAACCTTGAACCCGCCAAAATCAAATTGGAAACAAGCCCAAAAAACCGCCAATCGGTATTTCGAAAAAGAAGCCCAAAAACTGACTAAAATTTAGGCTATCCAGCCCAAAATTAAAACAAGCCAAAACTTAATCCTATTGGCGGTATTTTAAGTACAGAAAGCCAAAGAACCAAACCCCCTCAGGCCCAATTTCCAGGAAACAGCCAACCCTTTTATTTCCAGCCAATATTTTAGAGAAGAAGCCCAATTGGCGGCTTTACAGCCCAATATGTCATCCGGGCCTGTTCTTTTAGAGCAGCGCCATGCCGCGACCAATATTAAAACTTTTTCTAATCAAACAAACACGTGAGTGATATAGCAGACGACATTAGGCTTAGGCGTAAGCTCGATAGTCTTATGTATCGGTTAGGTCAAAGAAACGCGTTTAGTTAAATGTAAGTTACTTTCAGTTGGCCTTATTCCTGATCAACGCCACAGAGGCGTAGCGGCGACTTTTGGAACTATAATAATACGGTAGCCAATTACAGGTGGCGGTGGAGTCGATGGACTCTGATGGAGATCTGTTATTTGCTATGTTTTGTTGATCTTTCTGAATCATGTGAATAGCCAAGGCTTAACAAGCGATATGGTTTCAAAAGCATTAAAAGTTGATTTTACCTTTCTTATTCTGTCTAATATTATGAAATAAGACTTTCGGAGTAAGTTTTCATTCCATTTTGGTCTATTTGGAGATTATTAGGTTAATAATAATTAGTTAACACATGTTTTTTGAAGTTGAAGCGGTAATAATCAAAACAGAAAATAACAGATCTTCATCAGAGTACATCGACTCCAGCGCCACCTGTAATTGGCTACCGTATTATTATAGTTCCAAAAGTCGCCGCTACGCCTCGGTGGCGTTCATCAGGAATAAGGCCAATTATTTTTCCAGTATTTTTTATTTTTCCCGCGAGGGTTTCCAGCGCTGGTAGCCAGGCGGCGCTAGTATCGACTTGTTTACTTTTTAGTATAGGAGTTGCACATCCTGTTGAGCGTCGAATGTTTTTCACGCGCATCCTTCATCCATGATTGTACGGTTAGGTTTTTTCTCCTTTGATGCTCGTTTTCATATAAGTAATTTAAAGGATCAGTTTGGATATTTAAGATGACAAGCTAAAGGTAGTTTGTAGGGGTGTGCGGGTACCCGATACCCGAAGATTACCCGTTCGGGTATCGGGGCGGGTACCCGATCGATACCCGACAATGACTTTTCCAACTATTCGAAACTACTCGGGTAGTAAAAAATACTCCCCCCCATTACCCGTGTCAAGCCGAAACGGTTGTCGGGTTATTCGCGGGTACGAAAATGGGAATCAGAGGTGAAAGGGGACCACCCACTGTCCAGTTTAAAAAGAATCGGAATTTTTAAGAATGAAGAAATGCCTGGAAACACTGTTTGAAGGTGAAATATGGTTCACATAAGGTGATAGTTTCTTTCTGAGAAAGACTAGAATCACTGCACGCAGCGCGACACACCTATATCATCCCATTGCCAGTATTCTGTGTTGAAATAAGACTAAGAGTTAAGGAGAAAGCGGAACCAAAAGTTAGAGAAAGCATCAAAAAGAAATAAATTAAAAAAGATAATATTGTACTGAAGGGAATTTTTGAAGGAAGTATCTATTTATTTAACCCTAATTATCCGAAAAACATTTGGGTACCCACCCCGATAACTATTTGTCTTAACTTTTAATACCCGACTATTACCCGACAACCATTTTTCGGCTAAGCCTAATTACCCGAATACCCGACAAAAATTCGGGTACCCGCCCCGATACCCGATAACAATATTTTTGATTACCCGAACCCGATTCGAAATGGAAAAATCACTACCCGCACACCCCTAGTAGTTTGTAAAAATGATCAACGTTATTCTAATAAATCGCACATGAAAGGCATTAATAACTACAACATACCAAACCCCAAATATCAACTTTCTAAAAGTGAACTATGGGTTAAGGCTAAGGGTACCATTAAACTCATAATTATTATCTTATTAATAATAATTCTTATACCTATTTAAATAAGAAATATAATTGAAGGTAACTTACATTTAACTAAACGCGTTTCTTTGATCTAACCGATACATCAACTTTCGAGCTTACGCCTAAGCATGGATTAACTAACCCTAGGGATAGTTCGCTCCCCCAAAAAGATCAAGCATGCATGTTCCAAACGCCCCCTAGCAGCAGCTACTATCCCTAACAGGAAGTTATAAGAAAATTGGTTGGACCAAATATCACGTGTTCTATGACGTCAAAATTGAAATACTGCCTAAATTGGGCAAAAACGATTTATTTTGGCGAGAGATGGCGCTATATCTACATCCGTTTTGGTCCAATAAATTGGGGGAATGAACAGGGGAATCGAGGAATAATTCGGAACATGTAGTTGGCGATAGCATTACATGGGAAACACGGTTAGTGAACAATCCCTAGCGTTAGTTAATCCATGGCCTAAGCCTAATGTCGTCTGGTATATCACCCGCCTGTTTGTTTAATTGGAAAAGGTCTTAATATTGGTCGCGGCATGGCGCTAGAAAGGCGCTGCTCTAAAAGAACTAAGCGCCCTATCTCCATAGAGTAATTTCAACGGAGGGTCCGGTAACGTTATACGGAGAAAAAAGTGGGAGTGTTTGTGGCGCCATCTAGGAAATTTTATCGTTTGTTTTGTTGGCAAATTTTGCTAAAATGAAACGGAGGCATAGACGCTGCTGTGTAAATTGTTGAATTGGTAATAAGATTTTAAAGAAAACCCATAAAAATAGCGAGGAAGAGTTTGGAGTTGTTTTCCATTCCACTATTAATAAAAAAAAAATGGGAGAAAAACATGAGGAACTCCCGCTATTTAGGGCGGCAGGATTGTTAAGCTAAGGCTTAGCTAAGAATTGGTTCCTTACAAAACCACTAACAAGGTTAATAAGTTATTGTTACGAGCCCAAGTTTTTATGATTTTGTAAGCATTTTCATGGTAAATGGGGACACACAATCAACAAAATAGTTGTAAATATCACCATAACTAACGCTTGGCAAAATGTTTCGAACGAAACCTCAGCTTTCACGCCTACAAACTCTTGTCATTTTGATCACACATGGATCTAAATTTCTTATTAGGACAAGCTTTTCTTCATATCTTATTTTCAAATTAAGATCTTAAGTAGGAAAGTAATTAGAACGTTCCATCTTTACCTAAAATAACGTAACTTTGCCCCTAAAATGGCCGCCCTCTCCGACTTTCTTCCAATTTACAAAGACACCACAATAAATTAGGGGGGATTAGGCGTGTATTATGCTCCTTGGTTTTACTCTTAAGCAGACGACAAATCCGAACCGAAATTACCCTATTCCAGTCCATCTGTCTTTAATGGTCTTAGATTGGAACCATGCATACCTGGTTTTAATTTGATACAGTGACGTATGGGAGGGTTGAGCCAGCCTCGAGCCGTATGGTCGAATGTAACTAGAATCCCAGGCTGAATGGGGAACCACTTAATCCCTGCGTTCCCTTTCCGACGTACAATCTTGCATGAACCAAGACAATTTATATTGATAGTTTTAAGGACTTTACTATTTTTAATTAATTTTTAAAAGTATTAGTTTTGGGGCCGCTCTATCACTACCCTCGCTAGAGTCGCTACAATCCTCTCACTTGAAAATACTGTAGAAACACTTTTAAAGGGACTCGCTGGAGCTGTTTTGGTGAAGGCGGTACTAACTGTTGGTTAGCATATTGCTACCCGTCCACCTCGTTGGTGAGCCATTCCTTATGGCCAAAAAGCTGGGTGTTTTCCCCGGAACTAAGGGCAGACTTCACCTCAACAGCTCTGGTGAGCCCCTTTAACATTTGTTTTTGTACTATTTTGCACTTCGCCTATAAATAATTTTCGATATGTGTGATTTGAAAAGGGAAAGCAAGTGTTTTTTTATCGATTATTCTGACCAAGCTGCATACAGGAAATACCTCCGAATGATTTTAAAATTACATTTAGTTTGAAATTTCATAGAAAGTTTTAAATAAGTACCACCGACCAATAGCGTAACCATGGGTAAAGAATGCGCGAGAGGAAATTTGTTTTCGCTCTACAGGATAGGCAACTCCCTATCTCGAACGACAGCTTCTTCTCTATATACTCTGTTACAACATCGGTTGTCAGCACGCGTAAAGCTAGGTCTATATGCAACTTAGCATTATGCGTGCTGTCAAGAGACAAAAAACTCAGGATCTTCAGTATTTAGAATATCCGCGAGTTTTTTTAGCTCGAGTGCACGGACCTCTAGGCTTTAGTTTTAAATACGTGTAGTAGGTTGTAGGCAATTTCACACGTATTTGAAACTTAAGGCCTAGAGGTCCGTGCACTCGAGCCAAAAAAACTCGTGGATATTCTAAATACTGAAGATCGTGAAGTTTTTGGTCTCTTGTCAGCACGTACAAGACTAAGTTACGCGTGCTGACAACCGATGCAGTAACAGAGTATATACATAATAACCTGTCATCCGAGATAGGGAGTTGCCTATCCTGTAGAGCGAAAATTTCATCACGCGAATTTTTTATCCATGACGTAACTCCCTGCCTTTGTGTTAACAAAATTCTCATGACACGCTCCATGTCTCGCGCCACGGTTATCACATTTGGTTCAATTATATTAAAAACTTGATATTTCAAAGTAGAGACTTGAAAGTGTAACGTTCATGTTAAAATATTATATCAAATTGTAAATTCGCATTCCCTTTAAGTTTAAACATTTTACGTTGTAATTCTCACATTTTAGGCTCAGCTTTCTACCTATAACTACCGCCATTTAATACTAGTTTTAAAAATCACTTAACACACCAGATAGGCTAAGTCGGTCCTCCATATTTTCCTCCTTGCTAAGACTTAAAACGTGTATTTACACTCAGCGCTTTGATAAAATTGTAAGGTGACGTGCAACTTTAACGCTAACCCTTTAATCGATAGTTCTTATTTATGGCAACTCGATAAAACAGACTATTGACAATTGCCCCTATTAGAGAGTTTAAGCATCCCCTAAACGCGTACGTACCTTCCACAGTGCATTAGACCAATGCATTGTCAAAGGTGGCTACACGTACGCGTATAGGGGATGCTTAAACTCTCTGTTTTATGGTTTGAGCCTGAGCATCTTTGATTGAAAATGAGCATTTCTTCAATAATAGACCCAACCAACAAATCTTTTGAATTTTTATAACGGCTCGGATCTCGAGCTCGGGTTTTGAAGTTAGAAAGGGACAACCTGATTGGCTTGATTTTGCCATGCGCGGATCCCGTTTTACCCCAAGAGTCAGACTCTCAACCAATCAGAAAAATAAGAGATTTATTTTCGTCGCTCAAGGACAGATCAACGCCAACGAGATTTATATAAAGATTATGCACGCGGCTCATTCTGAATATTTTTCTGGAGTTTATACTTCGCCCGGTCTTATCGCTAGAGGCGCTTTTTAATATAAGGTAATGACGTGTTTTACATCTGAGCTTGTTTGAATTTGAGATTCCCGCGCAAACTGATTTTCCCGCGACCTCCCGTGGGAGGGAGATATTGGGTGAAAAACATACTTGTACGATGTGTCTTCGTAAATCTTGTTTATCCTTTAGAATTATGATACTAGCTGAAATTATGCTCGAGAAATTCCTCAGATCAAAATGAGTGCAAGAGAAAAATTTACAAAAAACCTTTATGCAGAAAAGTCCTTAAACTTTAGATTTAAACATAATCAATAATATGAGAAGTGGTTCTTAATCCGTTTTGTTTTTAACATTGTTAATAACATGAAAAATATTTATTGCTAGGCCTAATTTAATGTGACATTTTCTCTTGAGATGCATAAAGGTTTATCTACCGCAATGTTATAATTTATGTAAATAACGTGAAAAAAACCATTTTAAAATTGTTGATTTAAGATAATATGATTTTTCTTCTCAATATAAAATTTCCATTGAATTCTTCACTAATAACTGCTAATAATTAGAAAAGTCTTGGCATAAAGGTAGAAATTGAATGTTTTTTACAACAAAAAATTTGCGGGAAACTGGATCTTTTAAATTATGAATTACATCGAAAAGCGCCATCTGTGATAATTGATGCGCGAAAAACAAGCTGGCCGAATCCGCGTTTTGACCCCGAGCTCAAGGCACCGTGCACAGGCTTTATATAAATCTCGTAGGCGTTGGACAGATGGTACTACCATGGCGTGAGGAAATTGTTTTCACTCTACAGGATAGGCAACTCCCTATCTCGGGCGACAGCTTATTCTGTATATACTCTGTAACAACATCGGTTGTCAGCACGCGTAAAGCTAAGTCTCTATGTACGTGCTGTCAAGAGACGAAAAACTTGAGGATTTAAAATATCCGCGAGTTTTTTAGCTCGAGTGCACGGACCTCTAGGCCTTAGTTTCAAATACGTGTGAAATTGCCTACAGCCTACTACACATATTTGAAACTAAGGCCTAGAGGGTCCGTGCACTCGAGCTAAAAAACTCGCGGATATTTTAAATTCTGAAGATCATTGAGGTTTTTGCCTTTTGACAGCACGCACAAAGTTAAGTTGCATAGAGACCTAGGTTTGCGCGTGCTGACAACAGATGTTGTAACAGAGTATATACAGAATGAACTGTCATTTGAGTTAGGGAGTTGCCGATCCTATAGCGTGAAAACAAATTTCCTCACGCGCATTGTTCATCCATGGTTTGAGCATGAACATCTTTGATTGAAAAAGAGCATTTCTTCAATATTTTAACCACTTTGGGAATTTTTCCAGAAATGATTTAGCTGACCAACTTCAAAATTTTAAAATCCGAGACGGCGCCGCCGCCAATAGTGAGCATGGAATTCTTTCTAACACATACGCAGCAGCGATGGAAGGTTCGGGAGACGGAGCTATTTTTTCCATATTTGGACCTGGACAACTCCTGACAGCTAATTCCTTCACTCACACATTTCTTCAGAGCATCTTGTCAAGTGTAGAAAGCAAGGATCCTGGTAAGTATATCGAAAATGCATTGTGTCGGGTAGTATCGGCGATTTTGAGTCGAAAATAGAGATGGCCGATACCCGGCTTAACCCGATATCGAACGATACCGGTGCAAACAGGGCTGCGTTCAGTAGCGGTCAACGGAGGCTCCGCCACTGAGGCTGCGTTCAGTAACGCTCAACGGAGGCTCCGTTGAATGCGCATTCGCCACTGAACGATTTTCGGAACTTCCGGTTTGACGTCACGATTGTAAGCGAAGAGGCATCGAAGTCATCGGCTGTAAGAGCCGATTACTTCGTTGAGCAACGCATTTGTGACGTAGCAGCAATGGAGGAAACTTTTCTCTCTGAACGATTTCGAGAAGTTAATTTGATGGATAATTTCGGAACTATTTATAAAATCGGTGTAGCAGCGACTGAATGTGAATGAATAGTGTCTGTTAATTATTTTATGAAATTTTTCCGATTATATCTATGAAGCTTAAAAAGTTATTGGGTTTTAAAGCTTAAGCCTTGGCTAAGTTACAGGTCAGAGTTTGCTCTTATTTCGGCTAACAGGTCCTCGCATATCCATTTTTATGAACTGTAAGCAGACCATACAGAGCAAAGTTTGCAAAAAACCGTTCAATAGCCTATTACGTCACATGACATCACGTTGATCAACGGAGCTCAACGCGTTTGGTCTCCGTTGAGCGTTACTGAACGCACCCTGAGCGGTTTTCGGAGCTTCCGGTTGACGTCCCGATTGTAAGCGAATAGGCATCGATTTATCGGCTGTAAGGGCTCAGATTTTGAGATTTTTCCCCGTGATTTCCTCGGATTTTGAGATTTTTCCCCGTGATTTCCTCGGATTTTGAGATTTTTCCCCGTGATTTCCTCGGATTTTGAGATTTTTCCCCGTGATTTCCTCGGATTTTGAGATTTTTGCCCTTATTTCCTCGGATTTTGAGATTTCTTTTGATTTTTGGATTTCGTGAATTTTGTAATGGATTTCGCGATTTCTTTACTGATTTGGTTTCTGATTTTGTGATTTCGTTTACTAATTTCGGATTTTTTATGGGATTTCGAAATCAGCATTGATTTCGGATTTCTTAACTTGGGTGTCGCGGGTAGCGTACGGGATTTCATGAATGACCGACCCCTCTCCATCAATACATTACTCAAAGAGCTGTTAATGTCACGTAGCGCCATCTAACGCATTTTAAATCAGTATCGATTTAGTATCATATTATACCCAACGATCCGATACCATCGGGAAACCCCGAGTATCAGTGCCGATACCGATATGGTGGAATACGGTTTGGCAGATTTCCGTGAGTTGGGAATACAGTCTGGAAATTGAGAGCGCGTTTTCTTCAAATTGAAAACTGAGAACGCGGACGTACGTCACTTGGAGAGGTAAAAACCTCTTGGCTTCATATTCGTCCTAAACTGACTTTATATTAATCCTACAGTGTATTGGCTTGATATTAGTCCAGTATCGGTTAGACAACAATCCAATATTGGTTAGACATTACTCCAATGCTGGTTAGATATTAGACCAATATGGAGTAGATAATTAGTCCAATATGGACTCTATATTAGAGAAATATTGGCTCGATAGTAGACCAATATGGGCTCGATATCAGACCAATATGGGCTCGATATCAAACCAATATGCGCTCGATATTAGTCCAATATGGGCTCGATATCAGACCAATATGCGCTCGATATTAGTCCAATATGCTCTCGATATTAGTCCAATATGCTCTCGATATTAGTCCAATATGCTCTCGATATTAGTCCAATATGCTCTCGATATTAGTCCAATATGCTCTCGATATTAGTCCAATATGCTCTCGATATTAGTCCAATATGCTCTCGATATTAGTCCAATATGCTCTCGATTTTAGTCCAATACGGGCACGATTTTAGTCCAATACGGGCACGATTTTAGTCCAATACGGGCTCGATTTTAGTCCAATACGGGTTCGATATTAGTCCAATACGGGCTCGATATTAGTCCAATACGGGCTCGATATTAGTCCAATGAGGGCTCGATATTAGTCCAATGAGGGCTCGATACTAGTTCAATACGGGCTCGATACTAGTTCAATACGGGCTCGATACTAGTTCAATACGGGCTCGATACTAGTTCAATACGGGCCCGATACTAGTTCAATACGGGCTCGATACTAGTTCAATACGGGCTCGATACTAGTTCAATACGGGCTCGATACTAGTTCAATACGGGCTCGATACTAGTTCAATACGGGCTCGATACTAGTTCAATACGGGCTCGATACTAGTTCAGCGCGGGCTCGATTTTATTTCAGCGCGGGCTCGATTTTATTTCAACGCGGTCTCGATTTTATTCCAACGCGGTCTCGATTTTATTCCAACGCGGTCTCGATTTTATTCCAACGCGGTCTCGATTTTATTCCAACGCGGTCTCGATTTTATTCCAACGCGGTCTCGATTTTATTCCAACGCGGTCTCGATTTTAGACCAATACGGGCTCGATTTTAGACCAATACGGGCTCGATATTATTCCAATGCGGGCTCGATATTATTCCAATGCGGGCTCGATATTATTCCAATGCGGGCTCGATATTATTCCAATGCGGGCTCGATATTATTTCAATGCGGGCTCGATATTATTCCAATGCGGGCTCGATATTATTCCAATGCGGGCTCGATATTATTCCAATGCGGGCTCGATATTATTCCAATGCGGGCTCGATATTATTCCAATGCGGGCTCGATATTATTCCAATGCGGGCTCGATATTATTCCAATGCGGGCTCGATATTATTCCAATGCGGGCTCGATATTATTCCAATGCGGGCTCGATATTATTCCAATGCGGGCTCGATATTATTCCAATGCGGGCTCGATATTATTCCAATGCGGGCTCGATATTATTCCAATGCGGGCTCGATATTAGTCCAATGCGGGCTCGATATTAGTCCAATGCGGGCTCGATTTTAGTCCAATGTCGGTAAGACAACCAGCATGGGCTCGATTTTAGTCCAATAACGGATAGATTACCAATGTCACAATGTTGGCTTAATTTTGTCCAATATTGACTTGATATTAGTACAATATTGAGAAGATACTAGTTCATTTATGCTCACTCGCGTAAAATATGGATAACATCTTAACCATTTATGTATAGTAATTGATCCCGTAATTGATGATACTCTATCCAATTTTGAATAAAATTCCAAATCCAGCTCCATTTTAGACACTTGTTACGTTATCAAAAATATAAGAAAAACTGTGCTGTGTCATAGTCAGCCTTTTGAATCCTTTTACATACAATTTTTGGACAACATTTTCTTAGAGTGTAGAACATTTTTCACTCAAAATCACCCATAGAAACCCTGTTCTTCTGTCCTACCATACTTTTTGTAACATTCTATCTATAATTAAACTATTTGTTGTTTATAGTGGTGGCAAGTGCGTGGATGGAGACACTGCTTGATGTTATTGATCTGCTACCGAAGGATATACTGAAGAGAGATGTAAATATTACGACATTTTATTTTATTTATAAATGATTGAAATTTATAAATTAGTTAAATTACAGTATAATATTTATGTTACGTTTAAATGCGTAACTTTTGCACCATCAATAGATGGCGTGCAAAAGTAAAAATAAAGACGAGGCGTGTTTTAGACTGTTAGTTTTGGAATATTTTTTTAGTTTTACCATGAAGTGATATCTAGTTTACTAGGGAGAAGGTATAAGATGCCTAAGTATTCGCGCGCCATAATCCCAGTCCCCCTTTTCAAAATACAAGGGGGGACGTAAAAGGAGGCCGGGCTATTTCGCCTCTCCTCAGTCGGAAAATACGTAATTTTCGTCATTCGCGTCGCGCTGACGTGAGTTTTCAAGAACCAATGAGATCGTGATTGTAATTTAGGGGCGGGGATTAACTCCGGACCTACGTTTGGACCGGAGATAAAGCTGGAAATATGGCCAATTTACACCTCCCTCCCTAATAAACTAGATATCACTTCTTGGTTTTACATTTATTTCAATTTTTGGAGAAATTTGTTTCTACTATGAATGAGTAATATTTGAGTAGAACAGGACAAGTATTACTAAACTTCACTGTCAATTAATTAGTTTTAATTTTAAAGAAACTCTCAATATAGTTAATAGTAATTGGACAAGTCTGGGATATAGGATGCCTCATGCCTGTTTTGTAAAAACGTTTTGAACGATTTTCCTTCCGTAAATGGAGGGAAAACCTACTTTTTCAGGGTTCATACAAACCTGGAAAACCTGGAAAAATCAGGGAAATAAATAGTTGACAAAAACCTCAGGGAAAATTCAGGGAAATTTAGAATTTTTAGTAAAATTCAGAGAAATTAGGGAAATTTACGTCAAACAGGGGCCGAGTAATAAAATGTCCGTGAATATTCCCTCCATTGGATTAAAATTACACTAAACCTTGGAGGCTCATAACTCTGGTTATACTAGAGGTACGCGGATGTCCTTCGAGTGTTTTTTAGTCCTATTTGCCACCCCCCCCCTCCTTCGTTAACATTTGCTCCATAGGATACTCCATATACGGTAATAACCTGAAAAACTCAGGGAAGTACATGGGGGAAAAACCTGGAAATTTCAGGGAAATTTGTTTTCCAGTAGTTGTATGAACCCTCTTTTTACCAACCCTGGATCTTTACAACATAACATATTGTTCAAACAAAATACCTTAAAAGAATAGCGACGTTGTTTAAAAATTATCTCAAATTTAAAGAAAACCTTACTTTTTGAGAGTTTAAACTCTTCTGATTCCAAAAATATGATTGGTCAATATTTAAATATGAGGGAAAACACGGAAATAGCACTTTGAAAACTTGAAATTTGGGGGGCAAAGCAAATTTGCGGGGAAGATTTTTGGCAGGTTTTTCTCCTTGATACGTCACTCACGGCATCTCGCGGAAAAACCAAGCGCGAGCGCCCGAGACTCCCAAGTGTACTAATGCCGCGCGAATCTGAATAAAATAGGCTTAACGCGGCGACGCTAACAGGCGTCACGTGAGCGACATCTAAAGAGAGAATTTCTCCTTACTACGTCATCAAACGAAATAACTAGGCTTTTTCCAAACACATATTAACGTTAAAGGGAAAAACTTCTGATTTATATAACAAATGATAAAATTAATTTCTGTGAATTCAAAAATATCAAGCTTTTAATTCTCAGATTTCTTGTTATTTGGCAATATGCATTTGAAAATGCTTCATGTGAAATTATTTGAAATCCACTTTTTATGAAAGGCTGAAACGTTTCCCGTATGCCGACGTCACAGATATAATTTTCACGTGAGATGGTGCCACTCCCTCCGCTATCAGACCCAGAGTTTAGACTGGCGAGAAGCTCGAGACGCGGAAAGGATTCCCGCGCTTTTTGTCCCACGTCATAGTGATGTCATAAAACGGGCGAACAAGTTCGACAAGACAAAATTATTAATATATCGAAACTGAGTTTTCGTGATTTTTCAATGGATTTTAAAAATAGAAACTTCGGTTCAATTATATTAAAAACTTGATATTTTGAAAGTAGAGACTTGAAAGTTTAACATAATACCACACTCGTAGTAAAATATGATATGTCTCGCGCCACGATTATCACGTCGCGCCCCTAATTTTATCAAATCTCGTGATAAATTTCATTAAACATGGAACGTGCCACGAGAATTTTGTTAACAAAAAGGCAGGGCGTTACGCGATTGGTCGGCAGTCCTTTAAAATTATCCTTAAAATCTGAACCTAATTTGAATTTTAAAATCATTCGGAAGTATTTCCTGAATGTTTCACTATGCGGACTGGTCTTAAAATATGTAGAAGAATCGATAAAAAATAACTTGATTGATATATATATATATTTATATATATATATATATATATATATATATATATATATATATATATATATATATATATATATATATATATATATATATATAAATTATTTCGATACGGTTTGTATACACGACACTAATTGGCAAGTGGTTACTAACCAATTAGTCGTGTTACAGGCTTCTATATCAAAAATTTGTGTTTGGCTTAACTCTTCGACATTTGAAACTTCTAAAATTTGTATAAAATTGGCTGAAAGTGTTTGGCAAGTTTTGATGCTGTTTTTTCAATTCAATGCTTTTAAAAAGCGATTGTTAGGCCATTGGAATCATACCACGCGAAAAAGCTTCATTCTCCCTTTTACTTGTTTTACAGATCCTAACGCTAGCAGTTAGTAAAGGTCAACTCTCGCAACCATTGTCTTCTCGTTTGCTATGCTGTAAAATACTTGGAAAAATATGTACAAAATTTGAACCTTATATGTAAGAGTCATGAAATTTTAATAATCATTAAATGACAGACGTATTAATTTTTTTTTTTTTTTAATTTTCAGAATTAGACAAGAAGTTGTTCCTTTAGTCCAAAGCTTGTGCCAAGATACCGAATTCGAAGTTAGAGGAGAAATGTGTAGGCAGTTAGACGCAGTCGCCCGAGGGATTGGCCTTGAAGCAACTCGTAGCGCTATTTTGCCAGAGTTGGTCGAGTTAGCGTATGATGAAGAAGAATCTGTGCAATTAGTTAGTGTCGAAACTGTAGTTAGAATGCTTCCAATGCTAGATGATGGTAATTCAATTTGAAAACATTCAAAACTAGGGGTGTGCGAGTTCTGATTTTTAGGTTGAGAGTCCATGTGCGAGTACTTGAAAACTGGACTTGCCAAGTCCTCGATTCCAGTGAGGCATTTTTAAGTCGAAACATGTTAGTCAAGTCCAGTTTAAAAATAATTTATTAATAACCTGAGAATCAAGAACTAATTATCAGTAAACAATATAATTTAAATAGAAAAAGATGAAACACACTAGTTTTCCAAAAAAAAAAAAAAGAAAAAAAAAAAAAAGAATAAAAAAAAAGAAAAAGAAAGAAAAGAAAAAACAAGAAAAAAAAGAAAAAAAGAAGAATAAAAAAGAAAAAAAAAGAAAAAAAGACAAAAAAAGAACAAAAAATAAAAAAAAAGAAAAAACAAGAAAAAAAAAAGAAAAAAAAAAGAAAAGCCCCCAACTGTGTTGGAATATAGAATGGGAATTATAATGCTTATCGTGCATTACAATTAAAGCTATATTTTAGCATTTGCTAGCGGTTTTTACTAAAAGCTTGTTTTAGGTTAACACCTGGCGAAGAAAATATGAACCGCCCACGAAAAAAATTTACTCGCGATTAATGTTCTTAGTTTAGTAATGGTACTCGCAACTTCCTAGGAAAGCGGGCTTCTAGTCTGTACTCAGACTTGCACAGACCTATTTAAAACTGTTCGGTAGTAATACCATTTTTTTTTCTTTAGAAACTTGCAATCAGACAATCATTCCTTTAGTCAAAAAGCTCTGCAAAACCTTTCTAAGGTCCAAAAGCTTTCCTCTTCCCGGAGTGGCTCATCAGTTGGGCCCCTTTTGTTCAGGACTTTCGCCTCAATTGGCCACTGAACATGGCCATTGGTTTCTCGAGACTTTTAAACTTTTTTGCAAAGTTGGAAAAGGCGATGAAGCTTCAGAAATTTCAGAAAATGTTAAGTCTGGAGGTGTAAGTATTAAATTCGAGGTTTTATTTGTAACACTAACATTTGGTTACCCATGCTGCGCAGAATTATAATCAATCCATTTTGTAGCCGGTTTATTGTCGGTACAGGCTGTTAGTTGTCCCAATCGGTTAATTTTCGGTAAACGTCTTCAAACCACCTATAGTCGGAAATTCGACTCAAAACACGGTGTGGAATCCCCAGTAGCTAAAACCAGTCGGACCATGAGTTAATAATATGTTAGCTCCCTATAAGTTACTCAGGCAATTCATTTTTATACTCCAGCGTTTTCTCCCGCGCCGCCGGCTTCCCAATTATATGCGACGCTCTGCGGCCGCCACGTGAACGAAAATCTTATTTACTCTGCTTTCCGGTTTTTCCCGGAAGCGCCTGTTGTGGAAGCTAGCCAATGACATCGGAGCTATTTAAAAAAGCCGAATATTTCGCTCAGTAGCCTCGGTTAAGAAAGCAGTTAAGAGATCAATGAGGTTTACGTAATTTTTTAGACTTAAACGCGCCTCTAGCGGAGAAGCGTGGCGATTTTAAAGGTAAGGAAAAATAAAAAAATTGTCGCCCGTTGGCAGTGAATGAGCACTTGGATAAGAATAATGCGGCCTTCAAACCGACTAAAAACTAACTTGTCGAGCGACATTCGGGGTATTGCCTTTTGATTTTTGTACCTTGATTCGATTCCCAAAAAAGTAACTTTTTTCCGAAGCTATTGTGTTGTTTTATCTACCCATGATATCACAAACATCGAATGAAAAATAAATGTTCCGTTATTTTAAAACCTTCATTGGAGTGGTTAAGCTTGTCGCCCACAATGTACAGTTTTCTTGACTAAATTATCAGTTGTTGCTATTGATGAACTGGGAAATGTAGCTTATACTGTTATCTTAATGAAATGGTGTGCTAAACCACTACATCTGCATATTCGTCTCTGTTGGTAGCGTCAAGTACAGCTCTTATATAATAGATTATCTTGGCTATTTCACGTTATCCTGGGACCCTATTCTCTAAAAATCTAAATCATTTGGACGAGGATCCAAATCTAAACGTTTGGATCGGCTCCATTTGGATAGGGCGCTTAAAACCGTATTCTCTAACGGTCTAACCCAAATCCAAATCGACATTTGGATCTCCCGCCAAACCTTTATCCAAACCAAATGTACGTCACTTCCTCTTTCATTACGTAATTTTACTTAGCGTTTATTGGTCAATTCTTTTGCAGCGTTTAATATAAAAGTAAAATGTTTTTAAGCCTTGGATTTTTGCATGTTAGGTTGTAATAATTTTGTACAATTAAGAAACCTCTTAATTTGATAGTTTAAGCTTATTAGGCCTAATTAATATTAAGTGGGAAATTAATTTGATAGTTTAAGCTTATTAGGCCTAATTAATATTAAGTGGGAAATTAATTTGATAGTTTAAGCTTATTAGGCCTAATTAATATTAATTGGGAAATTAATTTGAATGGAAAATAGGTGGATATCTTTTATTAATTGGGAAATAATGCACACATTTTACATTTAAATTTTACAAGTAAACATTTATTTTGTGTATATAAAATTCATAATTAATTTCACTAAGGCAATAAATTAATTACCTACGAGGAATTAACTAGTACATATGTTTAATATTAGAATTTAACTCGTTTCAAAACTAATAAAGTTTTGAACCGGTTTTTTTTAATTTAGTTGGTAAAATTTGTGATTGTCGATTGGTCAATATTGTAAATTAACCAATGGTGGAAGCAATTTTTTTTAAACTCAATGAAACTGAAATATCAATCAATCATCTACTGAAAGAGGTACCAACCTACTTTTTTTTCAAAAGAAGGTAAATAAGGATTAGATGGCCGCTTGCTGCTTCAAACAAGATTTTTAATCATGAAGAGAATATTTTGTTAATTTTGGTCAAATTTAGATATTCGGTAATCGAGTTGATATGAATAAAGCCCTTTTTGCTCATGTCTATTTTAAGCTTTAATCACAGATTTCGCTTACCATTTTACAAGCATAATAAACACTACAGAAGGACGCAAATCTATCTGTGATCGGTAACAGTGACCAATATAGCAATTTGCCCAATTAATCGGTTTAAACTTCATTTGCACATTTCTATTCGTTAATTTGAAATGTTGCGAGAAATTTGAATGGAATATAAGTAGATATCTCTTTCAGTAGATAATTTTTGATGTTGATATTTAAGATTCATGGAGTTAAAAAAAATTGGTATTGGTATTTCAATTAAGCTTTGATATCAACATCGGTTAATTTACGATATGGGCTTATGATGGTAGTCTGTTTATAAGATTAAATCGTTACTTTACGTGTCACTAGACAGTATCTACCTCCAAAATCGAGAGTTAGTAACTTTATAACCATCTCCTAGTCACAGGATATCCGAGGGTCAATTTCTTATATCATATGACATGTGATAATCTGACAAAGGCTTTCTATAGCTCAGTCAACTTTTGGCAAGGCCTAATACCGTTTTGCTTGACTTTCGCCGTCAAATTCCTTTTAAAGGAAATTAAAGCATAGAACATAGAGTATCCACCCTTGATTTTCATTTCGCAACACACGTTGGATTCGTAAACCTCGACGCGCACCACGATTAGAAGCTTTAAAATACAAAAACAACACACTGACCGCATACATTTTTAGTAAATAACATCATTTCTCACTACAGCTGTGTATTCGGGGCTGAAGCGAGACGCCGATAAAGAAAAAGAAAGGGGGTAGTTTCGAGGGAACGAAATTCAAATGCAAGGCGCGTCCCTTGAATTCGTAAATACCGACGTTTAACGCAATTATAATATTGAAATCTTATACAATTAAGTTAAATTTAAGAAAACAAAGCACTACTTTCAAAGTCTAAACTTTAAAAATACGACGATAAGAGAAGGCGAAGTAACGGGCAACGAGAGGCAAACATTTAAATGGCAAAAATTAACGGTAAGCCAACGCTTAGCGCAATTTCACCGCCTTAAAAAAAGGGCCAAGTTTAGAAATAGATTGTGGGACAATAAAAAGGTGGAAAATTATGATATTAGGCTTATATTAAAGCTTGAAACCTACTTTATATTATATTTAAAATCCATCCATGAGCAAATCCTCAAAAAATATGAAAATTACAACGAAAAAGGACCCACTCTCAAATTTTTTCCACTTAAAAAAATGGCGGCCACAAACGGGGTGAAAATGGGGAAAAGAGCTATCCAAATGACGATTTGGCCGGCCATTTGGCTTGCCAAATGTTTGGATAGGGTTTGAACCAAATGAAAAGGGATTTGGAGTTACAGAATACGGATTAGTGTCATTTGGGGATGAGCCGACCCCAAATCCAAATCATTTGGATTAGGAACGATCCAAATGTAGTTAGAGAATAGGGTCCCTAGTGTCGAATATCCAAAATACCAGAGAACACATGCAGAGCGCCTACTTTGCAACCTAAATTAACACAAATAAAATTAAAATTTTGTAAAACTGATATGCAATAGTCAAATTGAACGAATTAGTTTGAAATAAGTCAAATTAAATTCAATATTATTTACATACGTTCGGGGATTGAAACCCATCATCTTTTGCTCTGCTGTCCAATGCCTTATCCATAACACCACCAGATCGCGCTGATTATAGTGATTATAAAAAAACTGTTTTTACAAACGGAAAATACCTGATATATACTACACCGTTGATTTTGGGTCGCCACTCACTGTTCTTGTCACGGCTTCTAAGAGACAGATATTATTTATTCTAACCGTTTCATATAACGCCACCATTTATTAAAGCGGTAACATTACGTCATGACAATTAATATCACATGTCATGACAGCATCAACTATTAAAGCGCTAATATTACGTCATGACAATTAATTTCACATGTCACAGCTAAAAACTGTCGATTCTTATCAGGGGCGTCAACTTCATTATCTTAAGACATTTTCTTTACTTTTTATTTCGGCAAGAATCTGAATAAAATAGGCTTAACGCGGCGCGGAGACAGTAACAGGCGTCACGTGAGCGACATCTAGAGAGAAAATTTCTCCTTACTACGTCATCGAACGAAAATGAATTCCAAACACAATACTTTGATTGCAATTTTATAAGTTGCTAATTCATCTTTACTTGGTAACAATCACTTCGAATTCATGCAATATATCTACCCATTAATCATCCAATATTTTAGTAAGGGTAGGGGTGTGCCTTAAAGGAATCAAAGCTTACTAGGGTTCAAGGTAAGGCCATTAGTGTTTCTGTATGTACTACTGAAGTTATGGCACGAATTGAGGTTGTAGACGCGCGGAAACTAAGCCAATCCAACTGATCACTGGATTGCGTAGTACAAGGTCAACCGACCCTACAGTTAAACAGATCATATCTTCGAAGGTGTAAATATTCTACTGGTGAAAGACTTCCATCTAACACCAACTGCAATCCATTATAACTGCCACTTACGAGGTTATTATCATAACTGCATACCACTGCATAGTTGACCCGTCTTTTTATAGCTTTAACTCGTTATAGGGGCATGCACTCACTAATGGTGCATTCACTACAATCTGTATGAAAAGCTTTCTTTTAAATTCTGCCCAATTTTTAAGACAAAGCTATAGGTTTTTGTTCTGTAATTAAAATTATATTAAATTTGAAATTCTTTCAGATTCCTGATGTTGTGCCTAAACCTGTTTCATCCTCAGAAAGAGATTCAGCTTGTCGTCAAGCCTGCGCGTATAATTTTCCAGTAAGTTTAGAAATGGATAGCATTAAATCGCAGAGAAAGCTTCTACAATAAGAACAATATGAAGACTAAATAAGAAATATTTACTCCTCGCATGAATATCTTTTTTGTTTGTTTTTGTTTTGCTAAGTTTACACAGTTTCAACAATGTACACTGAATGTTGTTTTAACTTTTTAACAGGCAATGGTACTGTTTGCTAAACCGGATTTTTTTCGAGTGGAACTCTATGATACGTATCTTGAACTCTGTAATGATTCCGATCCAGCGGTTCGCCGAACAATTGCTTGCAGTTTCCACGAGATTGCTAAAATATTAGACAGCTCCATTGCCGCCGTGAATAGCACTCATCACAGTCAGGATTGCCATATTCTTCTATCTACTTTAAATATCTTGATGCGGGACTCCCATACAGAGGTTATAGAAGGGCTGTTACCCAATTTGGCAGAATCTCTTGAAATTGTGACAAGAGACCTTGAAAGCAAAGAAGGCCATGTATGTAAATTTTATTAGTCAGAATCTTAACATGATCTATCACGTAGTGCTCAGTGCTCAGTAGTATTGAAGGCTTAACCTAATGTTGGTTAGTTGTTAAAGGAAGAATGAACTACTTGACCACCATTTTCTAATAGTTTTAGTTTGATAAATTCACATCAAAATCGTTAACATAACTTACAAAATGTTTTCTGTAAAGTTTATACATACTTTCAAAGTTTTAATAGTTGACTAGTTAACCATGGCCCATCGCTGGCATCAGAGCCATCAAGATTATTAAAGAGGCAAGGAGAGTTAATTTAAAAGCCTTGTTGTACTCCGTGGGGTTCATTAGCTTCCACTTCAATTTTGATTTGAATCACAGTTTATTTTTGTTTTGTTTTTTTTATCGCATATAGGAAGCTCAGCTGGCTGACTTAATTCACTCTTTGGTAGTTTGTGAAGTGAAGACGGCTCACGCCAGTAATTGGCGGCTTCATGCTGATTTTTTGACTTGCCTTTCGTGTCTGCCAAAGTGCCTCAACTCTAACAAAATCCAGCCTTCTTTTCTTCCACTTTTAATTCATAAAATGCACACCGCCGTAAGTGTTCACTAGGGATAGTACTTTTAAAAACAATTTCTTACGCAAAAGTGTTTTTATTCTTCAACTTTGACAGCGTCCACTACCCAGTAGACTAGCGGCTGCATATAGTCTTTTAGTTTTCTTAAAATACACTCCACAAAAATCTGCCAGGGAAGAAATTGTTCAAGCTCTTTTAAAAGGTAATTCATGTGAAACCTCCTTGAATTAATAAATGTAATTATGGGTTCTATTCCTTTTTCGCGAACTGTATCAGAAATTACTGTACTTCCTTGGTAAAATGGTTTCATACATAATTGAAAAATCTCACAATATTACTTTTGCCAGAATTGAATCAAATCTGAAATAGTAATCATAAATGAAATTTGAATATTTTTAATTGAGACAATTAAAACTCGCCTCATTTTCTTGAGCCAAGTTCTACATGAGTGATGAATTTCCAGAAATTTATCAAATTTGAGTCTGAGCTAAGCCTGTTAAATATTTTGAACTATATGAGCTATTTGGCCCGATCTTGGAGCTTTTTCTTGCAATTAAAATATCATCAACTGAGCCTTTGTTTTGTAATTTTTTTAGCGTGAGCCCCAAGAAGAGGCGAATCATTATAACTAAAAGCTAAATCTTTCCATTAATATCTCTCTACTTTTGTTATTGTTAGTTCATTTTGGGGTTAAAATTTCTTCCACCATAGAATGATATAGTAACTAAGCTTTGGACGAGGGGTCGGACGTTCGGCATTTAGTGTACGGGATTTTGAGATTTCAAGATTTTGACCAAGATTTTGAGATTCTGAGTGAGATTTTAGAAATCTTGAAATCTACTCCAAGATTTTAAGATTTCGGGATTTTTAATGAGATTTTCAGATTTTGAACGCGATTTCCAGATTTAAAGTAGGGATTTCGGTATTTTCAGATTTTGGCGTGAGATTTTGGCATTTCTAGATTTTGACGTGAGATTTCAGGATTTTGAGATTTTCGAGAGAGATTTTAATAGATTTCAAACGAACTGTACGGGATATTGACAAACGTCCGACAACTCGGCTTTGGATCTATGCTGTTTAATAATAATTTTGAATTGAGTCGAACAAGCCCTAATATTAAGCCCCGAGTTTAAAATGATGAGGCCGAGTCTCAGATGAGCTCCATGATTTACGATATAGCAGTTAGTCAGTCATAGTTGAGCCATTCTGGGAGAGTATGTGGAGCTCAAGGTGCCTATACTGTTTGTAAATATATAAGAGTTCCATACTCTCCGCTATGAGTTAGTCCGCGAAGCCTCCAATTTGTATTATAATGCAGTTGAAGTATTGAAGTAACGTGCCACTAACCTAAGTATCACTCTTTCAGAATTTTGTTTCAATAGAAGTTGCCACAAGCGGATGTTGTTCCTTCATACGTGCGACTTGGCCATGGATCTCTTTTCCAAGAGATTTTTCAAAGACAGTTTCTTTGAGCCCATTTTGTCACTAGCTGGGGACAGAGTACCCAACATTCGACTACGGATGTGTAATTGTCTTCCAAAGCTGAAATCACTGCTCTTAATGCCCAGAGACTCTGAACTTTTGCAACATTTGGAAGCGTGTGTTAAAAAGCTAATGATTGACGAAAGTGATAGAGATGTGGCTTGCGCTGTTAGAAAATCTATTCAGGAGCTCGATGAGATTGAAATTGCTCTTGATCCTGTAAGTGTTAAAATTAATTGCAATGGCTTCCTCTGTTGTTGTTTTTTTTTTGTTATTGTTTTTGTTTTTTTTTTTGTTATTGTTTTTGTTTTTTTTTTTGTGGATGGTGAGAGATAGAAAGATCACCACTTAAAAATCAAACGTTTGTTGCTAGTTGCTTGAATTTTTAAAATACAAATTGTTAAATGACAACCATAGTACGTAAAACATGTTCTTAAAGTTCGTCTCTGAACCAAGTTTATTGAGAAACGTAAACATATGTCCTATGACCTTTTGTCGTCCGGGCCTCATGTTTTCAAGTTGTAATTAGCGTTTTTTACGGATGAGCCCTTAATCAATATTACACTGGCTTTCAGTTTCTTGAATCTAAGGAGTCATCCCTAAAACAAACTAATCATAATTTCTGCTCAAAATCACCCAAATAACACACTTTTCTTCAATCGGCATGTTTTGGAACCCCCTGTATTTCTTAAAATGTCGTTGAGACACGTATATGATTTGAAATGTACGTAAGTATAAAAATTTAAAAGTGGTTTGAAAGACCAGATGAGGTTCTATTAGTGACCTACTCTTGTTCATATCGCATTACTCGGTCCTCATGTTCAAACTAGCTTAAAATATTGCTAGTATTTTGATTTCTGAAATTGTTAGGAACGAACATATTGGGTGCCAAGTCAGGTATGATTATAGTTTGGGGGTATTCAGCCATAACTGGCGTAATTCGCCGCGTATAGAGGAAACTATTTTATAGCCTTTATAATAGACTATAAAATGACTATATTTTTATTTTCTTATACTTAATGCATATAATTATTGAACATGAAGTTCAAAATTTAACATTTTGCCTTGGGTATAATGCGCGTTATTGTACGGCCTCGACCACATTTTCTGGTCAAACTGACCGTATTCCAATCGTTCTTGAAAAGGAAAGAAAAAGATCCATTTATGTAGTTGGTACTGGAAAAAGAGATCAAATTTCTAATTACTCAACTCCGCCAGTCAATCTAGCTTGCTTTTACTATACGTTTCACTTCCACGATTCTTTATTATCACTCGGATGATCTTAACGGCAAGATCCACGCTTTTGTTAATTTATTAAATGCGTGATTACTTAACGACAAAATCCACACTTTTGTTGAGTTATCAAATTTGTGGAAATGATAATTATGACACCGAAATCGAACCCAAAAAATTATTTGACAAGCTATTTCCTTCACTAGCACGAGCAGGTTGGCCTTATCAATTTGTGATTGACAACCCTTATTAAATCTCCGGCTACTACTAAGAGTCCCCTCCAAGTTTACAATAATATACCCAAAACATCATCTCATACGAAAAAGCAAACCAAGGTTGGGATTGTGGTTTTCATTTTACGCTATTCTGTAGGTGACTGCTCGACGGTCGTCTTGCAATCTCGATATCGTAGTTGACTTAGAAGATATCAAGAAAGAAGAAGCGGAGAAAAGGCTCTGGGATAGTCATACAAACAACTCAGGAACGTCATCTAATATATGTGTAAATTTAACTTTTTATTTATATAACTATTGTGGGTGCGCTTATATTTTCAATCAATATGCTATAGATATTATAAACAATCTTTTATATAATATTAGGTAAAACAAGACGCTAGAAACACCAAAATAGTTCCGAGAAGAGCGAAAATTCCGACAATTTGTCAACAAAGGCCTTTCAGTACTCATTCTTGGGAAAGACCAAAAAAAAGCAATGGGATTACGCGAGAAGCAAATAAAAGCTCAACCCTTCCAACACGGCGAAAAGGTTTAACAAGTAAGTTTTATCATTTTTTAATTTCTCTTATTTTTAAGATTTTAAACCCCCATACACTAAACTTAATTGGGCATTATTTTTTGAACTCTGGATGTTTTTACTTTGCGTTGATTGAAATTTACCAAAACCTTTGTCACCATCATCCCGTAAAATGGAATGAGATCAACAATTTAGTTGGTAATTCCGGTCATTATGTGCAGCGAAATTACTCTTTAATAGTAAAGCACGCTTTAAGTAAGGCGGAAGTGGTTCTAGTGGGAATTCAAGTTAACTTTAATCAGCTGTTCTGCATAGTGAAACATTTAGGAAATATCCCCGAATGATTTTATTAAATAGCGTAAGATTTATTTGTTAAATGACAAATTGCACTTTCAAAAACAGGAAAATTTCAGTGACACGCGCTATGTAGATTTATTAGTAAAAATATTTGGAAGAAATCGCGGCAAGTTCTTTGAAATCCAACAATTTTTATAGATCAAAGAAGCGAAGATCGATCTCAGCGTTCTCTATCTCTTTATTTACCTTCTGGAGGATCGTCAAAATATGACCCTCTAAAAAAATCGTTATCGAAGTAAGTGCATCAAATTTTCACTCCTTTCTACAACTTTGATTTCTGTGATTACATTGCTCTCTACACTTCATTAGAAGTCCACAATCACCAATAATTAGCAGGATTCCGAGGGGCGTGCCAAATTTTTCACCCAACAGTAGTCCAGCCAATAGTCCTTCCACTCCTCGTCGCAAAATCATGCCTCCTTTAACACCTCCATCACCCAGAACAAGACTCAGTCAAAAAAAAGATGTCTTACCTTTGGTTTCTGGTGAAGTATCGAGTGTCATGACGCGATCCGCAGACTCTCTAGCTCTATTACAAAGTAAAATTCCATTACCAAAGAAACCTTCCAGGTGAATTCTTAATTTTTGGTATTGTATTTTTTTTTTAATTGGATGTAAATAAAAGTTGTTTTTTTTTTGTGGTCAATTAGGAGACAGTCTTTGGTCTTCGAAGACTCCTAAGATACAAAAACTAGAAAACATCTTTAATCTTTGAAAATTCCAACGTTTTTAAAATTTGGAATATATCAAATCAATCTTTTACAAATAAGCGGCTGGTTACGGCAACTGTTTAAACATCCTGAATAAAGTCCCACCTTTATTTCTATGCTATTTCGCAGCTCTGTTGCGTCAGAGATTGTCCCTTGCTATAAAAAGGAGACTGAAATGGCCTAACAAGTTAATAACCGTTTCTATTCGTTTAAGATTTAGAAAATTACATCTAAATCATTAACAAACTTAACAATTGTTTTCCTATTAAAATTTTTAATGTTTCAATCGTGGATTGTTAAGCCTAACTCTAATTTTTATAAACAATTAAAGCATGTATTTTTATATCAAATACTTCAAACCAATTAAAACAGAAGGATTTTTTCGGAAATAAAAAGTGCGCTGTCTACTGAAAGCTCGCCATGAGCTTATTGGTGTCCGGTATAGTAATGCGTAGGCCTACACTGTTCATCAAAAAAAAATTCGCTTCACTTAGCATGTTGTAAAGTTTTAGGCCCCGTCCTCACTTTAAAACAGACCAATTATTTCCAAAAATTATTCTAATATTTCACCTCGGATTAATAACCCCCTGGATATGAAAGGAAATAGGGAGGCATACTTGAATAGGGCATCGGCATCTCTAGCGCCCCTATAGTCAAAACTTGGAAAAAAGTTACCCCAAACAGACTCAGTAAGCGCGTGACCGCGTTTGCTACTCCATGCTTTTTTAAGCCTCGGCTACTTTTTATCCGCTGTTCCCGTTTCTTTTTCTCTTATCATCCCGGTACCTGGTCCGGAGGTTTTGGTCACTAAATTAGGTAGGTTTTTGGTTTTTTATTATGTAAAAATAAGATTAAACTATAAATTTGATAAATCAAATGACAGAAAAGCAATAATGGTCTTCGAAGACACAAAAAAAAACCGTTTACGTTTAATAGGCCTTGCCGGTACAACCATACAATTCAAACTGCGTCATCTGCATGGGGTGACAAAGTTCTACGTTTTGCCGTCTGAGGGCGCCCGGTTTTGCTTGCCTTTCATATCCAGGGGTTATTAATCTGAGATTTCACATATGAAGGACGTCGACTGTTTTGGTAAATATTACGTGACTTCACGTGATTATCACGTGGTGATAAGTAACACATTATCACTTGTTATAAACCTGTGGGACACCTGATCTTTCGTTATTCACCGGAGAGACACGCAACATATATGACAAATAATCACCCATTATTGAGCCGAAAGACCCCCGACATTAGTGACAAATTATCACTTGCAAAGACCTGAGATAAACCTCATACCAGTGACAAATTTTCAGTTACAACCTTAGATACACTTGAAATAGTTGATCTGAGATACACCTAACAAAAGCAAAAGTAAATTTTTATATAAGACTTCATACTGACTCTAATATATAAGGGTGGTTTTTTGATTGGTTGTAACTTTTTTAATATTCTGCTTACTGTTTTTAAAAAATTCCACAGAACTACAATTCGGGCCCTTAAAGTGTTGTTAAAATTTCAACGAAATCCATCCAATAGTTTATTTTTTAAAAAATATAGTTGCTAAGGGTGGTTTACCTTCAGGTAGGATTGCACTTTATCTAACTAACTCAACTAACAGCGGTTTCTGACTAATTAGACCGCGGGGAGTTCGGAAAAAATAGTAAAAAAATTCTAAGCCCGCCGCAAGTTGGTCCAAAAATGTTTGGAAAATTTTAAAATTGCATGTATTTACCATAACCCCCGAGAATTCCAGAAAAAGCCGAGCTCGATCTTACCAAATGGACTCGCGACGAAAATAGTGTTATAGCTTATTCTAGATCTTACTAAGAAAAGGTAAATCTACAAAAATTATGAGATTTATGCTAATAATATTTAAAAAGGTGGATTTTAATTGAGAAAAAAAATTAGGAAAAGGTCTCATTTCATTTGAGTTGTAAAAGAAGTAAGCATCGAAATTTGGAAAAGGCGGATTTTAGTTGAGAAATATTTCAGAAAAGGTTACATTCTATTTGGGTTGTAAATGAAGTAATCATCTAGTTTTTGCAAGATAATTGGGAAGCAAATGAACGTAAAGGCAAAATTATGCAAATTATTTGGAAAAAAATGGTAATATTTTAGAAAACGCTTCATATTTTACAGCAATATTTTGGAAAAGGCGTCATATTTTACAGCAATATTTTGGAAAGGAGTCATATTTTACAGCAATATTTTGGAAAAGCAGTCATTTTACAGCAATATTTTGGAAAAGGCGTCATATTTTACAGCAATATTTTGGAAAAGGCGTCATATTTTACAGCAATATTTTGGAAAAGGCGTCATATTTTACAGCAATATTTTGGAAAAGAGTCATATTTTACAGCAATATTTTGGAAAAGGAGTCACATTTTACAGCAATATTTGGAAAAGGAGTCATATTTTACAGCAATATTTTGGAAAAGGAGTCTTATTTTACAGCAATATTTTGGAAAAGGAGTCATATTTTACAGCAATATTTTGGAAAAGGCGTCATATTTTACAGCAATATTTTGCAAAAGGCGTCAAATTTTACGGCAATATTTTGGAAAAGGCGTCATATTTTACGGCTATATTTTGGAAAAGGCGTCATATTTTACGGCAATATTTTGGAAAAGGCGTCAAATTTTACGGCAATATTTTGAAAAAGGCGTCTTATTCTTTTTGAAATATCTAAACACAACAGCGATATTTTGGAAAGGGTTTGAAATTACCAGGAAAGAACTAAATAGAAAAATTCGCTAGTTGACTTAGGCCCTTACGAAAAGTAAATATTGTAAGCATGAATTTGAAATAAATATGTATAAATAAATATATTTATGGTTATGCAGTAATGTTTGGCACTTAGCGTTACCCGAGAAACACCACTTCGAGGTGGCCACACTTCGTTTCTCATGGAGAATTTTTTATGGCATGTCCCCTTGCCTACTGCCGGCTTCAATATCCTGGGGAGTTTTCATTTGCCAGGCCCCCCCTACCTATATTATGTCGACCTCATTGCCCTGCCAAATCAAAACTACTCAGGACATTGATGTCGACAGTATATAGGTAGGGGGGGGCTGCCAAATGAAAACTCCCCAGGATATTGAATCCCCTTGCCTACAGCCTAAAACGAAGAAAACCGACCTCACTCATCGCTGAGTTCAACCGTGTTTTCTTCGTTTTGACCCCCAATAAGGAACGCCGGCTGTGTCTCTGGATTCAGAGCGTTCAATTCTTCCTCCGACACGCCAATTTCAATTGTTCACGGCCTTTTCCCTGGACCAGGATAGCATGCCTTGACGTCTTCCAGGAACAGACGGAAGTTAGTTTCAGGAGGAAGCCAATTGCCATCTTTGTCCTTGAAAAAAAGGCACCTGTACCAATATGTGGCCATATAACTGTTCAAAGCCCGCAGTGGCGCCGCGTAGTCGGAGAGAGAGGGGGATTTTCACTTAAGCCCCCTATGAGGTCACTGTGCACTGTCGATGTCGTGAGGAAAAGGGAAATCGATTTACCAAAACAAGTCTTACCTCGAAGTTTTATGAGACCAGAAGGAACGGGAGAGAAGGTTAGGTAAAGATCGCGAAACAAACCCAAGGGCTGGGCCATTTTCTTCTGGCTGGGCTCATAATTTTAGCCACATCGTAACGAATAGAAAATTTCTGTGAATGGCCCTTCGATGCGCTACCTTTAAGTATGATATAATGATTACTACACTGTAAAAGAGAGGGTTTTTGGGGTGTGAATCAGTACCTAAAATGGTATTTTTGTCAAAACATTCCTTTAGGTGTGTTTTAGCACCTCCCGAGGTGTTAATGAAAACCCTTTTAATATTTGGTGGTGTATTATCATACCCTTACTAACTCTTTAACCTATGAAGGGTGTTTTAATGGGAAAAGGGTGTATTTTTATGCCCCGAAACACAGCGCACGCGCTGTTGCTCTCTTTTTTTAGCTCCCGAACGCATATTCACGAGGCGCGAAACATTTTCAAATTCAAAATAGGCTTAACGGTCGGCGTACTTGCGTCTGTGTTTCACAGTTATCAAACCACTTAAGAAGGTAATTATTTTAACTAAACTTTTTATAAGTTTAACTTTGATTTATGAAAATGTTTCATCCATTTTAACAGCTTGGACCGGGATAAGATCGCAACTATCCATAGTAACAGAAGAATCATGGTTTGTTAAATTGTTAGGTTGGATTGGTTAGGGTTAGGTTCACTATGCGGATGTGGACCATTTTGATCCTTGACTTAAGTTTTCTTCGCGTAGTTTTAACGTCTCAATGAAAGCCGTGAGCCCATGAACAATAAATGAGACTAATTTATGATTAAAAGCTTGAATCAAATAATGAACAACTAATTTTTAATTCTTTTTGAGTGTAGATTGAGGCAGGGGAATTAGTATTTGACGTAGAACAAATTAGTAACAAGCTAATTCCAACGGTATTTGGAAGTACTAGCGGTGCTTATTAAGGGAAAAAAATTCCCGGGATTTCCGGTTGGTGGAAGACCACCAAAAAAGGCCGTTATCTTGGAAAATTTGATTTTTTTTTTGATTTACGGTCGAACGGTAGGTCCAACATAAAAACGTTCAGTTTATGAAAGAAAGTTCTTCCAATTATCTATCTATTGGTGTTTGAATCAACTCTTTGCGACTTACCGTTCAAAACTTCTATCCATTAATAATATCCGATGTGTTGAGAATTTAGTATTTTGCGGCTGAAAATACGAAATGTTTTCCTAATTTCAAATAAAATAAGAGTGGGCATTCAAAATTTTTATTTGTTTATGAATCATCAAAAATATCGCTTATATCATCAATGTTGGTGGTAGAGATGCAAGTTCAAAACCGCTTTTCAAGATTTGTTTTGCCACCATTTTGTTATACAGCAAATATCTATGTTTGTTCAAGGTTTTGGTACTTCTTCCTGCTTTGTAAAGTTTAAGGAAAACTTCTACTCCAGTTGTGTAGAGGTCTTGCTTACTAGCGTTTTCAACATTGAACACGCGGCATTTTTCCACCAAATCGGGGTGATCCTTGAAGAGCTTTAGCACCGCGAGTTTTCCTTTTTTAAGCTGTTTGCCCATAGCAACAGCTTTATACGGCGACCCCTGGAAGCAGGCTGGCTTGCTGGCAGGCAGGCAGGCAGGCAGGCTGGCTGTTTCGCGTTCGCGTTCATTTTCGTAAATTTAAATTACGCGGCAGATCTTGCCGGAATTTCATTATCCACCGCACTAGCGACATCTAGACTAAATTCGATCATATTTTCGACGAGAAAATGCGGTCTCTCGGAGGTATCGGGTTTCGAACTGAGGTCTACGGTGTGGGATGCGGAGACTCAACGTCTGAGCCACTACGATTGATGTTAAGCTATCGATATTTTTCCTATACTTTTCCACGCCTTGCTTATTGGTATCCCTAATTTGGGGTTTTGTTAAAGACAATATCACACTGCAAAAAGCGTTAATATGCCTTGGGGCATATCTTGTTATAAATGGAAGAAGTCGTATCACAACCAGAAAAGGCATGAATGAACGGCAAGATATCTGCTAGTCTTCCAAGTTGCATTTTCATTTTGTAAATATCTGTGTTGTAGTCCCGATAAAGTACAAAACCGTTGTTGATAAAAAACATTATTTATTAGCTCATAATTTAAGCGACCGTCTAGTATGATTGTCAAACATCAAGTGCCTGGGGTTATCTCAAAAACCCTTATCGTAAACTTTACACAGTAGGAGATTATCTTATCTTTAAATGAACATTACACATTACTAAGCGCCATCTTATTGGATATATTACATCTTTCCTCTCTCGACAATTTTACGTTACAGGCATTCCAGCAATTTTAAAAATTAATCACATATTACGTATATTACGTATTTTAAAATAACAGTAAAATTCCCTATTTATGGATGACTGTTTTCAGGTTCTTATTTTAGTTTAGGTCTTTAGTTATAATTTTCTTTTCCTTCCTGGGTATTGATAATCTACAATACTGTGCACTCTCATCATGACTTCTTTCAAGAGTCCAGCTGAATTTGTTCCCGGTACCGACCCTGCTTCGGCTTGGGCTGACTATAAGGAAGCTTACGAAATCTATGTCCTGGCGGCTAAGTTGAACCTGGAAACGCTCCCTACGCAAAAAGCCACATTCCTACATATACTGGGCTCCGTCGGACGACGCATTTACAAAACCTTACCGAATCTCCCTGTGGACGAGACTCGCACAGTTGCTGACATTCTCACGGCTTTCTACACCTATTACTTGCCGTATAAAAACCTTACGTTTCTCAGGTACACGTTTTTTCAAACTAAACAGGGTTCAAATCAATCATTTGATCACTTTCTAACTGACCTTAAAACTAAGGCCCAAGCTTGTGAATTTAACGCGTTACGTGATTCGCTTATTGTAACCCAGATCGTATCGGGCACTCTCCATGATAAACTCCGCAAAACAATTACTAACTATTCCCGACCTTACGCTGGAACGGGCTATACAGCTTTCCCAAGTTGACGAAATATCCGCTATACACGCTGATGCCATGGGCAATGGTTCGGCTAGTTCGGTTTCGTCAATACCCTCGGTCGACGCGTTGCGTCATCAACGCTCGAATCTTTCTCGAAATCGACAACGCGCCAACGCGAGTTTTAACCCTAACGCTAATTCCGCGTCGTATCGTAATACTGCCCCACCGACGCGTTCTAACTCCCACAACCTACATCGGGAAAGTTTCAACAATTCAACCCAACAACTTTCGCGTACGCCATTCGTCTCAACGAGTCGTATATCGGACTCTCGTCGTCCAACTTGCTCGAATTGCGGTCACCCACCACATCACTCAGCCCGTGTCCTGACGCTACTCACTTGCTTCAACTGTCGCCGCAAAGGCCATT
>JAEQBA010001872.1:124169-247379 GCA_019434445.1 Phalangium opilio | reverse complement strand
ATGTGGTGGTGCGCCATCTTGTTGAAACCACATCCCACATGTTTCAGCTAGAGGTAATTCATCAATGGCATCAGTGATGGTCGTTTGGAGAAAATCGAGATAAATTTCTCCAGTTAGATTTTCCTCAAAAAAGTAAGGGACCTATTATTCTTCCACCGAAAATTCCAGCCCATACACTTGTTTTAAATGCTCTTGGTGGTAGTTTTCTCTCAACCGGTAGGGATTTTCCTGAGACCAATAATGCATTTATGTCTATTCACATTACCGTCGCTATGGAATGAGCTCGTCAGACCATAGAACTTGCGAAACAAAATTCGGATTTTCTTCCCTCATCCATCTCATAGCCAAACAGAACTCTGTGCGTCTTAGTCTGTCACCTTCTGCCAGTGCTTGTTGCAAGTGAATATGGTACGGATGGAACTGTTCCTATGGAGTACCCTAAGAACACTATTATGGTTATGCCAAGATCTCTACCTACAGCGCTGCTGCTAGTATGGGGATTGCCGACAAAAGCCTCTAAAATCATCTCTTCATTTTCACGGCTACCCACGATAGCATCAACCCGAGGTTGCCTTTCTTGATGAACAAAAGCCCCATTACCAAGAAGATTTGCTTCAAGCAATCGAAAAGATCCCTCTACCGGATAATTTGGCCGATTTTGATATCTTTCTCGATATAACCTTGCGGCATCGCGAGCATTACCGCGACATTCACCTAGCAACAAAATCATATCGGTTTTTTCAGCGTTTGTAAACCTCGGCATTGTTATTTCATCCGCTCTGAAAAGGTCAGAAATTCCAAAGAAAGCATTAGATATGGTGAAGCCCGTCTTAACATGACAATTACTGACCATATCTAGTAAAATGTCCAGTTTTTTTACGATTTTTGTTAGTCTGGAAACGAACTACGCGATCTCGTTAGGCTAACGTTTAAAACTATTTAAATTGGCGGGAACTGCCACGGCCAGCTCTTTAAGAATTATTTAAATTGCGCGGGAAGCTTAAGGAAAACTCTCTTTAATTCCAGCTATGACGAGCATCTCGTTCTTGATGTTATTAAATGAGGAGTGCCATAAACATGATAAATTAATTCTAATAAAAATAAAAATAAAAAATATTGAAAGGTCGAGACTAATGGTCAATTTGACCGAGTCATCTTCTCGCGCAATTAAATAATTCTTAAAGAGTGCCCTGGCAGATCCCGCCAAATTTAAATAGTTTTAAACGTTAAGCCTAACGAGATCGCGTCGTAATTCGTTCCAGACTAAGAAAAATCGTAAAAAAAATTTTCATTTTACTAGATATGGTCAGTAATTGTCATGTTAAGACGGGCTTCACCATATCTAATGCTTTCTTTGGAATTTCTGACTTTTCAGAGCGGATGAAATAACCATGCCGAGGTTTACAAACGCTGAAAAAAACGATATGATTTGTTGCTAGGTGAATGTCGCGGTAATGCTCGCGATGCCGCAAGGTTTTATCGAGAAAGATATCAAAATCGGCCAAATTATCCGGTAGAGGGATCTTTCGATGCTTTGAAGCAAATCTCGTGGTAATGGGGATTTGTTTCATCAAGAAAGGCAACCTCGGGTGATGCTATCTTGGGTCGCCGTTAAAATGAAAGAGATGATTTTAGAGGCTTTTGTCGGCAATCTCCATACTAGCAGCAGGGCTGTAGGCAGTGATCTTGGCATAAGCCATAATAGTGTTCTTAGGGTTACTCCATAGGAACAGTTTCCATCCGTACCATATTCAATTGCAACAAGCGCTGGCAGAAGGTGACAGACTAAGACGCACAGAGTTCTGTTTGGCTATGAGATGGATGAGGGAAGAAAATCCGAATTTTGTATTCCAAGTTCTATGGTCTGACGAAAGCTAAATTCCATAGGGACAGTAATGTGAATAGACATAATATGCATTATTGGTCTCAGGAAAATCCTAATGGTTTTGAGAGAAAACTACCACCAAGAGCGATTTAAAACTAATGTATGGGCTGGAATTTTCGGTGGAAGAATATAGGTCCTTACTTTTTTGAGAAAATCTATCTGGAGAAATTTATCTCGATTTTCTCCAAACGACCATCACTGATGCCATTGATGAATTGCCTCTGCTGAAACATGTGGGATGTTGTTCAACAAGATGGCGCACCCCACATTACCAGCGGGGTGTCAGAAACTGGCTAGACGAAAATTCCCCAACAGGTGGATTGGTCGGTCTGGCCCTTTTCCTTGGCCACCAAGATCTCCTGACCTCACACCGCTGGACTTCTTTCTTTGGGGATATGTGAAAAACGAGGTGTATTCCACAGAGGTGCAAAGTGTCGAAGAGCTTCAAAACAGAATACGTTTTGCATTTCTAAGCATTACTGAAGAGACTCTTGCTCGAGTGCTAATCGAAATAAATAACCGTTGCGAAGAATGCATTGGAAGAGACGGAGGACATTTGAGCACAGGTACAAGTTAAGGAATTATCGTTAATAAAAAGAAGTTTGAAAATGTAAATTTTGGTCCGTATTTTTATTTCTTCATTTTTGACGAATTAAGACGGAATTTTCCGATTTGTTCCATTTTGCCGAATTTGGAACAAATTATCTGATTGTTCCATTTTTAACGAATTTGGAAGGAATTTTGCGATTTGTTCCATTTTTGCTGACTTGGAACAAATTATCTGATTGTTCCATTTTAACGAATTTGGAAGGAATTTGCGATTTGTTCCATTTTGCCGAATTTAGAACAAATTATGGATGATGTTCAATTTTTAACGAATTTGGAAGGAATTTTGCGATTGTTCCATTTTTGTGCCGAATTTAGAAGGAATTTTCGATTTGTTCCATTTTTGCCGAGTTTGGAACAAATTATCTGATGGTTCCATTTTTAACGAATTTGGATGGAACTTTTCGATTGTTCCATTTTCGCGAGTTTAGAAGGAATTTTCCCTTTGTTCCATTTTTGCCGAATTTAGAAGGAATTCCGACTTGTTCCATTTTTGCCGATTTAGAAGGATTTTCCGACTTGTTCCATTTTTGCCGAATAAGAAGGAATTTTCCGATTTGTTCCATTTTGCCGAATTTAGAAGGAAAATTCCGACTTGTTCCATTTTTGCCGAAGTTAGAAGGAATTTTCCGAATACTCCTTTTTTGCCGAATTTAGAAGGAATTTTCCGATGTTCCATTTTAACGAAAATTTAGACGGAATTTTCCGATTTGTTCCATTTTTGCCGAGTTTAGAAGGAATTTTCCGACTTGTTCCATTTTTGCGATTTAGAAGGAATTTTCCGATTTGGCCCATTTTTGCCGAATTAGAAGGAAAATTCGACTTGTTCCATTTTGCCGAAGTTAGAAGGAATTTTCAAACTTGTTCATTTTTGCCCAAATTAGAAGGAATTTTCCGACTTGTTCCATTTTGGCCGAATTAGAAGGAATTTTCCGACTTGTTCCATTTTGCCGAATTTAGAAGGAATTTTTCGATTGTTCCATTTTTGCCGAATTTGGAACAAATTATCTGATGTTCCATTTTTAACGAATTTGGATGGAATTTTTCGATTTGTTCCATTTTCGCCGAGTTTAGAAGGAATTTTCCGATTTGTTCCATTTTTGCCGAAGTTAGAAGGAATTTTCCGACTTGTTCCATTTTTGCCGAATTTAGAAGGAATTTTCCGATTTGTTCCATTTTTGCCGAATTTAGAAGGAAAATTCCGACTTGTTCCATTTTTGCCGAAGTTAGAAGGAAAATTCCGACTTGTTCCATTTTTGCCGAAGTTAGAAGGAATTTTCCGACTTGTTCCATTTTTGCCGAATTTAGAAGGAATTTTCCGACTTGTTCCATTTTTAACGAATTTGGATAGAATTTTCCGATTTGTTCCATTTTCGCCGAATTTAGACGGAATTTTCCGACTTGTTCCATTTTGCCGAATTTAGAAGGAATTTTCCGACTTGTTTCCATTTTTGCCGAATTTAGAATTTAGAAGGAATTTCCGACTTGTTCCATTTTTGCCGAATTTAGAAGGAATTTTCCGATTTGTTTCCATTTTTGCCGAATTTAGAAGGAAAATTCCGACTTGTTCCATTTTTTGCCGATTTAGAAGGAATTTTCCGACTTGTTCCATTTTTTTTTAACGAATTTGGATGGAATTTTCCGATTTGTTCCATTTTTGCCGAATTTAGACGGAATTTTCCGATTTGTTCCATTTTTGCCGAGTTTAGAAGGAATTTTCCGATTTTCCATTTTTGCCGAATTTAGAAGGAATTTTCGATTAGTTCCAGTTTTGTTGAATTTAAAAAGAATTCCATTTACGTTTAACTGTGGTGAACTGACAAATTTTGAATAAAAGATAATCCCCATAGACCTATTGAATATTATGATTTGAACCACCCTGTATATGTTTCTACTTAGTGTAGATTTTGAAAATGTAAAACAGTTTCTTAACAATCTTAATTAAAATGAAGACTGAAGGAGCAGATATTAATCAAAAATGTCTTGATTAGAATCAAGTCCTAAAAAGTATCGATAAGACTGAGGTGTTCACTTGACTGAAGGGTCAGATATTAGTTTTTCTTTTTAATTGAAACTTAAAGGCATGCTTAAGAAAAAACAACGTTCCATTACCGTTTTCCGTTGAAATAACTTATTTTACTGGTAATCAATTTCAAAAATTTACTTATCTCGGGTTTTCAGGCACAATTGCATTCCCCCAAAACATTTTATCATTACATTAATTACTTTTGAGAGATAACGTGTCAAAATAAGCTATAAAACAATAAAAAACTGAATGAGCGGTCTGTTTAGCCATGACCAAAACCTTCAAATCAGTGTTGCTATTGTTAGAAAGTGGATTTTCCCACTTCCATTTTAAAAATTTACCGCATTTCCCACACCCCCTTTTTTACAGTCATATTTATCTGGACTATTTTATCCTACTAAGATTAATATAGAATATCACTCCGCATGGCTTTGACAATATGTACAAATGCTCCAAATTGCTTTAAAGCTTAAAAATTCTCAAAATATGCTTTCTTTTTTTTCAGTGCCAAACTTAAAATCACCGAATTTATTTAAAATGTCGCTTGAAATTATTAAACCGGATAAAATTTTCGAAAATGCACTAATTTTAACTGTGAAGTTAAAATTAGTGCATTTTTGAAAAACCAAACCTAAATCTCCCACGATGTGGGAAATTACCCACACATTGGCAACGCTGCTTTAAAAACTTACAACAAGCACACTTTCGAGACATGTTCTGAACAAATTAGTGCTTAACCCGCTAATAGTACGACCACGGAGAATTGATGTAAACTGTAGTTGAAATATATTCATGTGCGACCTGCGGCACTAAATGGTCTCTAACCATTGTTTGAAACTAGAGAGAGAAATAGTGAGCAGCATTAGTCAAGTCCTGAGCTATGAGAATGAACAGTATGACTGTTGACTGAAGTACACTAGACATTACATCATTTTTCATAACCACGAGTAAAAATCTAACTGTCCCTACTTAATTTTCCGCCATTGTTTTAAAACGTATCCACTGCGAAGCATGCCGGGCACAAATGAGGGAATGTCATACACGTACTCTCTCAAAAGTGATAAATGTAATGATAAAATGTTTTGGGGGAATGGAATTGTGGTCGAAAACCCGAGATAAGTAAATTTTTGAAATTGATTACCTGTAAAATAAGCTATTTCAACGGAAAACGGTAATGCAACGTTGTTTTTTCTTAAGCATGCCTTTTATATCTGACCCTTCAGTCAAGTGATAACCTCAGTCTTATCGATACTTTTTACCTCTCCGAGTGACGTATGTCACGGAGAGGTTCTAATTTCGACGTGTCTGTGTGTCTGTCTGTGTGTCTGTCTGTGTGTCTGTCTGTCTGTTGTTACACCCACGTGACCGCGTTCGCAGTTTGCAAATCGGAGCAAACGTGTATTCAATTTCCAGACCGCATTTACAGTCCCGGAAATTGTATTCGACTTACAGGCTATTACTCCATTGCCTGTTTAACAACTCTGTTCATTTGTCCACCCCACATGGACACTAGTCTGAACTTATTGGCTTCTAAACACCACCATCTTCTAGTCTTTCGCCCATTCCACATGGACACCAGTCTGTACTTACTGGCTTCTAAACACCACCACCTTCTCGACTTTGTCCATTCCACATGGACACCAGTCTGTACTTACTGGCTTCTAAACACCACCATCTTCTATTCTTTGTCCATCCAACATGGACACCAGTCTGCACACCTGGCTTCTAACACCACCATCATCCTCAAGGTTAAGACATACGCGGCGATCGGCTAGGGTTACGAGAAACGTCTAGCCTTCCATTGACGGGGTCTTCCGCCAAGGTTCACGCAATTGCGATGTTCTTATCCATAGCTGCGATTCGAAACCCTTATATACTACCTATTTGAGTAAGGCGACGCAACGGGCGTATGCTTCATTTCAAACGCCAATATTAGTCAGGTCTCTCAAGAATGTTTAATTGTTCTTTATCAAAACGATGTAACGCTCAATAAGGCAAACAACTGACGAAGAAAATATTTAATATTAATTATATTTATTTTAATATTTAAGATAATCTTGTTTCTCAACTCAAAATTAATACGGAAAGAGTTAAAAAGCAGCTTATGTTTTTGTCTGTGTGTGTCCGTCCATTGTTACACTAGTGCGTCGCGTTAGCAGTTAGCCTTGTTTAGATGTGTAAAGAAATCCGACAGAACCTTAATATTCCCTTTTTCCATAATATAAAGTGAATATGTGGAAGTATTTTTCGTAATTATGATGCATTTAGTACTTTTGTAGCTTTAAAGCTCTGTTTCATTTTGATATTCCAAAGATTTTTTAAATATTGTTATTTGAAATGGCTGTTTATATATTACTTAAGCTATACTACATCTGTATATAGAATAATCCTTGGTTTAGTGATTTTATGAAGAAAACTAAGACCTAGACTCCGGCGGGTATAACAAGCGCGCATTATCCGCAATAGGATTAGTGAAACAAAGAGTAAATAATTGAGGCCTGAGGTGAAGTAAACTTTTGGCTTTGATTTTCGTGTCTGAAATGAAGAGACATTAACGGTTCAGAGTGAGCCGAAAGTTAAATACACTCTTAAATAATCAGGTTAAGATTTTATATTAGAAGAAAAGATGGTGGCAATTAGATTAGTAAAAGGGCTTATGGTAAACGGGTAGTAGGTACAGACTTATTATTCCATTTATGGTGCGCATTGACTATTAGTGCGTCTAGCTACAATTTAGCTTTGGTGTTATTTAACGTTAACATTCATGTTGGCAAACTAAGAATATTGTTGAGGTGAGACGAGACGATAGTGTTTACACTGCAAACCAGATGTGAATGTAGCTATCAGAATATACGGTAAACAGCTGAAGCGTAGACTTCATTTCCTGTTCTTTTCCCCATTGACTGATTCCCATGTGTCCAAGATTTGGATGTAAAATGTCGTCTGCTTTACTGTACATTCGCTTTGTTTGGAATACTGCTTCAATATTTCGTAAATTTTTACTTCAAAAAAGTGAAATAATTCCATATCTAGGTAAATAAGTTTGTAGTAGTAGACCTCTTGACTCGGAGAGGTAATATTTTGGTTTTCCCAACTTGTTAGGACTTGATTCTAATCAAGACATTTTTGATTAATATAAAGCAATGTGATTTGGTTGAAAAGCTGTCGGAAGAACAGCCCTACAAGTGTAGGCCAAAAAGAGTGATAAAGCTTCCTAGTCGATATGAGTGATATTTTTACTTTTTATTATTACTTTACGAGTTTAAAGTTAAAATATTTAAACATTTGTTATTTTTTAGTTGTAGTCACAGAAATTAAAGTTAATTTGCGCCAAATTTATCACCAAATGATTCTCTCACATACAGGGGTACATAGCGATATCGTTTCCCGCTGTGATGACCTTAATGTCTATTCTTGTTAGGATTGACTTGCATGATGAGATGGACAAATAATAAAATTTATGTTTCTGTCTAAGTGTCTAGTCGAAGTGGGTTTGGAAATGACACTGGTACTTCCACATTTATTTCATCATTGATGAAATTGTACCTTGGGAAAGTTTCAACCCCCACCATCATCTTAATTGCTGATAAGTTAACACTAGCACCATCACAAACAATTCCAGAATAATTGATACCTTGAAACTGAAAACCTTTCAAGACTTGAAGTAGGCATTGTGATGTGAAATGTGCGTCGGCTGTTGATGCTACCGAGAAATAAGGCCCAATCACATCGTTCTTTGATGCTAAATCTCTCCAGAGGAACTGAAGCATGTAATTGGCCTTCGTAATATCCTTATCATCACGGACCTCTTTGTAAAGATCTTCCAAGTAAGAGTATTCCTCTTTTGGCATTGCCAGGCCCATAATTTTGTGATTCTTACTATTCCAAAGTATTTTTGCCGCAACTTTAACTTCGTCAAAAATTAATAGCCCATCTGCTCTTGGTTCTGCTAGTCCTAATGAAACCTGTTCTTTTCTGAACATGTGGTATGTTTTCTTCTGTTCTTGCAAATATTCGTAGTTTATCCCAGGTTCATCTAAATTTTTGGATGTTTTTCTACGTAAGCTTCTCAATGATGGCAAGTTCAAAATATTGAAGCCTCTAAGGGCTTCATATGCGGCCTTACTCCTACAAGCAACGGCCATTGCTGTTTTAAATTTAAATATTATTACTATCATAATTATTTGTTTATTGATAAATAAATTATTTACCAATTCGGTAAGTTATAACACTCCACCGATTTTTCTGTTTCCCATTTGCTGAAAATTACATTATAACGTTCAAAATTTACTCAGTTAAAAAAACTTTTCATGTTCAGATTAAGTATACCATTCTTTTGTTGATCTCTCAGAAATGCCTCTTTTTCTTCAGTGGAATGCATTTCACAATCTTCTTCCCAAACTTTGCGAAGCCTTCTACGATTGTCTTTATTCGCTTGCTTCATTTCATTTTCTTCAGAAAATATGGTGTTTAATTCATCAGAATATTATTATAGACGTAATATTTTTCATTTCTTCATACTGCTTGTCAGTCATAGATATTCTCAGTTCATTTAGATTAGCCTTTAACCTGATATTTTGGTTTTTAACGTTGTGATACCTGTAGTACACTTTCCTCTTTTTCGCAGCGAGGCTACATGGAGAAAGGTTTGAGGATGGGCATGTGGAAGAGGGTTCACTCCTCCTTTTACGGGACGATGACTTGATTAGGATTTTATACGTCTTTTCAAACAAGAGTTTCTAAAGTACCGCAGAAGAGTTTTACAGTCTTTGCAAATGTTCGATCCGTCATCACTAATACGAACTTTCTTAAACCAAACTGGGCAAGAGGCTGAAGCAATATGTTTGTAGGGGTACTCATAAATTCGTAACGTTTTTGGTTTTACTGGCAATTGGGGTAAATTATCTTTGAAGTCAGTGGCAATACCGATGCAAAACACGTTACTAATATTTGATAAATCAAATAGTATATCACGAGTCTTAACATCGAAGAAAACATTATTTTGGAAAACAATATGCTCTTTAACAACCCCTTTAAAAAGTACGACGACCCTCAAAACTCCATCAGAATTCAGTACATATTTTATCGGCTCTGTGTTATACGAATCTTCGAATGAATCCTTTCTTGTTATCTCCAATATGCACTTAAATAAATATAACAATAATTTTTTAATATCTTGGACCTTCATTAATATTTGGGATTTTCCCCTTACATACCTTTTTATCTGTTGTGCGTTTTTCGGCTAATTCGAGATTCTTAAAATGAGATGCCAACTTTCTAAATGGTTCACCCAAAACTGTGGGAAATTCCTCGGGACTATTACATCTCATTCCTTGATCTTCGTAATCACTTTGGCCTGGGGGTGGTAAACATTTCAATTTCTCCTCACAATCTGTCGAGGTACATTCCAGTCCCTACCCAAAAACACACATTAATCCTTAATCACATCATATACTTGAAATAAAACGCAAAAGATAAATACTTCATTAACTGGGGATTAAAGTTTATTCTGATGGATAACTTCGGCCGCTGAATTAGCGCTTGTGCATTCTTCATGCTAATGTGAATATACATTTGTAATTAATAAACCGATTTATGCAAATATAATTTTTGCTTTAGTTTTTTGAACTTTAACATCATAAAGCACAAACCTGATTTTCTGAAGAGACTTCCTTTGTCAGTTTATACTTAATCCTTGGCAATTGGTTTTGCAAGTTAAGAACCGTTTGAGTAGATACAGATTTAAATAGTTTTAGATTCAAATTACACTGAGTAGATTTGCTTGCCTTACTACCAACTTCACCAATATGAGGATTATTAGACTTTAAAATGCTGTACATTTTCCAAATTAAAGTGCGAAGTTACGCGAAACGCGCCTAAACAACGGCAAATTCACGACCGAAAGCGAAAAGTAGTCTGCACTCTCCAGAAAAAAGTAGATCCCCTGGACCCCTGCTCAAACCATCCACTGAATTAAACGTATAAGAGACTAAGCTAGGGCACAGTACCCAACAATACAAGCGCGTTTTAGTCGAGCTAGCTTTTTCTCTATTAGCTCTCATCAACGGACACATTCCAGCCAATAAAAAAATTCGAAGTTTTGGTGAACAACAACTATAGTATTATCGTGTCCACGCTTTAGCCTGATAACTAGTCACTAGTGAAAATAGGTTCTCGACATCCATTAGTATAGGAAATGAGGTAATTGGCAAACGTATGTTTAATTATTGTACTTATGATCATATTAATGAAATTATTCGTGGTATAGTAATTAAAACATATATCAAACAAAGCCAAATTATAAACGAATTGACAAACTTAATTTAGGATCAATCTACTGTTAATCAAAAGGAGTAATTACCTCGCGCTTGCCAATGAATCTAGTCGATAGTATAAAAGGTCAACAGAGAGACCCAAGGCTTATATGTTGCGAAACTCGAATGGGCGAAATTTTAAAACCACTACTCAACAAAAGGATTCGTAACGTAGGGATAACGTTGAAGCCTAACTTAATGCCTGTGGGTCACCACCTTTTCTCGTCAGTGCTATGACCTTATGGCTCACGCCTTTGTGTACTGCACGGAAGTGGATATAGTACGTGGGTCATTGCAAATGGCGGTGGCATTTTATGGGTGGCCTATTTTGTGATTCGCTGTTTAGTCTGGAATGACTGAAGTAAAGAGACCACTCGTTTAATTAATCTTGATTTATTCAATTGCACCCCAGCTTAAATTAATTTTAGACATTGCAAATTTTTCCAACGACACATCTGACGCTTTTTGGTACGTCTGCCCGTAGCAGTTCTTCTAAAATAGAACCATTATACAGGGATTGGCTATACATTCCCGTTGTTGGCATACTTCTATACATTTCACGCCCTTCTGCTGAGTAAAAGTGCAAAACGTTTGAAAGTACAACGATTGAAAGCTATTGAAATTGTCTAATAGTTTTAAACAAGCTGGCTACCCGGATTAAAGTCGTTCTTTACTTTGTTGGGTACTTCTTGTTTTAGGGGCCAATGTTTGGGGGGGGGGCATATCTCCATAACAAAATGTTGTACACTCAATGTTCTTTGATACTTCCCATTCAGTTGGACCCAATAAACACGCTCCTTCATTATTGATGGACCTTTCAAAAACACAGCCTGTATAATTGTTTCAGGGATAATTTTTGTGGGCTCGTATCATCGTAACTGAATGTTTTAGACCATATGTTCTTTGACAATTTGAACTCTGTTTGACACAAAGCACACTCGCCCTTGGCATATTTCTCAGGAAAAATCTGTAAATACAGTCCATTTTTTGTGGTGGCTAATATTTTTCCAGACTCCTTGGTCTACCTTCAATTACTAGAATTTCTTAATCTGGCATAGGCCTAGCCGGTTTTGAGAAAGGCCAATAATCAGAAGTATTTATTTTAATATAATTAAAAAAAATTCAATTCAAACTGTTTATATTATTTTTTTTGTTTTCGTTGCGCATATAATTTTATTTTGGTACACATAAACTATGGTTTGATGTTTTTCTGGGGGTTCACTGCGCGGTGTTTGTCTTCAAATATAACATGCTGAAGTGAGGACGTCCTGTGAGTGCCGCTTTTCGTAGCCATTTTATGTCCTGATAGTTAATCGCACCATCTTTTCGCGACGGATTGTCTTTTAATCGAGCGTTGTTTGAAACACGGACATAGTTTGTAACAGATTTCACATGTCACAACGAGGCATGCCGGCATCAGACTAACGAGTAACATGCTAAACAATAGGCGCACTTCGCTCTCCTTATCGGCGTAGTCCATGTCCTGAACGTTGTTCTCCGTCGTGACGCATTTGGTGTTCATCCACGCGTAGGCCTTCTTGATTGCTTCGTCACACAGGCACGCCGAAGCGGCGAACCGCAAACTGCAAACGCCACACTCAGAATTAGTCAAACAAATTATTAGCAGACGTGCTACCCTAGCACTTTCTTATGGTTTTTATTGGAGAATGATGCCAAGCGACTATTGGTATTTGTGATATGTATTAATCACCCTGTATGTGAATCTCATTCAAGGGGACGAAATACATTTTTGTGGCTACACTCCTGACCATTTGACAATCAACTGTGCAAGTTGGCTTTAATTATCTAACACAGGGCGATGCACGCTTACATCCTATTTATTCCGCGCATTGTGTCCTTGTCAATGGAGTAGTTTCGTGACAAGAATAATCCAACTGCATCCGTTTTCAAGGGAAAAGGTGATTGGTACAACAAAGGGCCGTCATCTTTCTTTCCGCTTAATTGGTCTTTGCAAAATTCATTTAGTTCAGCCACTTCTTCCTGCCAGTCGATGTAAACTAGTTCGCCTTTCACCACTTTCTTGAAACGATCGTAGTCCATATCATAAGAATCCCTTTCTCGAATTTCATCTCCTTCAATTCCGGGTATTCCCTAATAGAGAACAACGTTCAAAACTCATCGTAATGTTCACTAGCTAAGCCACAGAATTACTTTAAAAAAGTCCCCCATGGCGTCCGAGAAAGCAGCCGCGTACTTGAGGTTTTTAACTTTCAGGATATCGCTTAAATGATTCATTATAATTTTTTGTCCCACTAAGACATCAGCAGTAATATCGCACAACACAAATATGTTTAGGACAATCAAAGTCGCGAACCAGATATTTAGCAAATGCTCCGAAACGCCGTGGACAATTTTCACCACGAAACCTTAAATGAGAACGCGTAGAGAACAACAATAAGTATACTGTTGATAAGAATGGTAGTTGTGTACTGTTTCCTTACTTTTCTGAAAGAGTGGTGCAAAAAACATCCACATGTAAGATCCAAGTTTGTTCGACTTTTCAAAAGCCTTCGTTAACGCCGAAAGAACCAGAATAGCCAGAAAAACTAATCCAATATACTGGAAATGGAATCCGGAATTAAATCAAAACACTAATCAACTAATCGAAATTCTGAGAGAGCGGTAGCTCCCTTCATACTGCGTTTAATGTAAAAGGGTGGTTTTTTAATTGGGTGGAACTTTTTTCGTATTATGATTATCGTTATGAAAAAAATCAGGGCCTTTGATATGTGGTTAAACTTTCAAAGAGATCCTTCCAATAGTTTTTCTTGTAGAAAATAAAGTTGCTAAGGGTAATTTTCAATTCCATAAAATTATTCAGTCATTTTGGCAAAAACAAAAAAGGTAAATTTTCCCATAGGAATAACATGGGAAATCTTTGCTGTGATAGCGAAAGTTTCTCGACCATATTTTAAAGACTATATGTTCGATAGGTCTGAAAACGGTTTTAAATAAAAGGTATAACACTTTTTTGGTGCCATCCGAAGTTTTATTGAAAACAATTAATGTTAAGTATTACTTTTTGTACTTTTAAGTACATAATTAAACTTGCGACCTTTTTTCTGTTGGACTTACGTGGTTTCATCCTGGCTAAAATCATAGAGAAACGTACTGTTGGACTTACGCTGTTTTACCGCTAATAGAGCAAAGTTTTTTTTTTAGACAACGCGTCGTCCGCTCTGCCTATGCTCGAGCTTAAGGCGAATTTTTTCACTTTTCGCACTCATTTTAGTGTATATTCTAAAGCTACCTAAGAAAACAATAAACAATGGCCAGTTTTTTCCAAGATTTTTAGTATGTATTCATGTCAAAATAAAAGTTTACTAAATTTTTCACAAGCGCGAAATTACAAATTAAAGGGATAAACAGTGTGTTAATTAATTAATATAAATTTTAGATAAATATATAACACACTATCGTTATTAAATTTCTGAAGAGAGGAAAAAAAGGGTTGAAATTAATTTTTTTTCATATGTAAAAAGCAAATTTGGTTCAGAAAAAACCCAGCGCCATAAGCCTGTCTTATAAAATGTTCTCAAGATGATTCGTTCAAGAATGTCTAGAATTAAGTCGCATAGAAGTAATAAATATTTCACCCAAGTCAGCTGACTTGGCCAGGCAGGGCATAGCCCTCTCGATCCATGCTCACGGACGCTGCTCTACATCTTGCCTCGTGTTACGCGTGATCGAGTGGGCTATGGGCAGGGTAAACAAATACGTGGCTGCCAGGCTGTCTCTTACACAACAATGATGGCCATTCTCCTTTACGAGAAATGCTTCCTTGTCCAGCGTGGGAAATAAGGCGGTGGCACAGGGCAAATGACCAGTTTAAAAATTAAACCGAATGGGGGTCAGTGGTCAACGGGACCACTAAGAAAATTCAAGAGTAACCAGAGTCCAGAAATTAACTCAAAAATTTTAATTGTCCAATTCCTAAGTTTAGCAGACGACGTGACCTAGTCATTTTACCGTCAATTATTTTAATTTTAACATAAATTTTGAGTCCAGCTGTGCATTTTTGTATACACTCCTAGGTTGAGACTAGAGAGTCCAGAGAGATTTTTTTTAGAATGGAGACGGACCACGGCGGCTAGGCCTAGGTCTAGGAGTTCTGTAGGAGTTTGGGGAGTCGGTACTCGAGTGACGTCACACACACACACACCAATGACTGGCAGGCAGAAACATTTTCTCAGTTTAGTTAGACTGCTACAATGAAAACCGAAAAATTGTAACATAAGTCCAAGCCAGTCATCTGAAAGCCTCAAAACGATGACTCTGATTCTTCTGAATTTGAAATATCAGTAGAAATGATTCTAGATAATCCTCAGAGTTATTTTAAATATTTTAATACTAAAAGCCAGGGGATAAAGAAAGGCCAAAATAATTTTAGTATGAAAACTTGATGTTTTCGGTGATAAATTAATCTCATTGGTGATAACTGATTAACTGGTACCTGAAAGCATTGGTATCGTTCCTTTCAACCGAATTCCCAATGGACCGAAATCCCATTCGACCGAATATCCCGCAATGATTTTAGATTTCCAGCCCAATGGCTATATTCCCGATGGACCGAAATCCCAATCGTCCGAATATGCCCCTAAAAATACATGAATTTAACTTGAAACACTGTAGCCGTCAGCGATTCGGTGGTGTAGTGGACACGAAGTTGGACTGCGAAGCGATAGGTTGTTAGTTCGAATCTCCGAAAGGTATGTTAATAATATTAAAAGTAAATGTTTCGTGATACTAATTAAAACGCTCACTTTCATTCCTTTCAAGGCAAGAGATATATAGAATTAATAAACAAATTGTGCTTAAAATGAAGTGCAGTCTTAATGGTAGTTCCATCAATGTCTTTAAATGTTAAATTAAAATTTTAATATTTTGGTTTCGGGTGGGTTAGGTTAGGTTAGGTTAGCTTAGCTTAGCTTAGCTTAGCTTAGCTTAGGGTTAGGTTGGGTTAGGCTTGGTTAGGTTAGGTTAGCTTAGGTTAGCTTAGGTTAGCTTAGGTTAGGTTAGCTTAGGTTAGGTTAGGTTAGGTTAGGTTAGGTTAGGTTAGCTTAGGTTAGGTTAGGTTAGCTTAGGTTAGGTTAGCTTAGGTTAGCTTAGGTTAGGTTAGGTTAGCTTAGCTTAGCTTAGCTTAGCTTAGCTTAGGTTAGCTTAGCTTAGTTTAGGTTAGGTTAGGTTAGGTTAGGTTAGGTTAGCTTAGGTTAGGTTAGCTTAGGTTAGGTTAGCTTAGGTTAGGTTAGCTTAGGTTAGGTTAGGTTAGCTTAGGTTAGGTTAGGTTAGGTTAGGTTAGCTTAGGTTAGGTTAGGTTAGTTTAGGTTTGGTTTGGTTTGGTTCCAATAAAACGTTGACACCTTTTCCAAAATATGCTCCTTTTAATTAGCTACCACCTTTTCCAAAATATTCTCCCATTAAATAGCTACCACCTTTTCCAAAACATTCTCCTATTAATTAGCTGCCACCTTTTCCAAAAGATTTTCCTGTTAATTAGCTCCCACCTTTTTGAAAATATTCTCCTATTAATTAGCTACCACCTTTTCCAAAACATTCTCCTATTAATTAGCTGCAACCTTTTCCAAAACATTCTCCTACTAATTAGCTGCCACAGTTTCCAAAATATTCTCCTTTTAATTAGCTACCACCTTTTCTAAAATATTCTCCTATTAATTAGCTGCCACCTTTTCCAAAAGATTTTCCTATTAATTAGCTGCCACCTTTTCCAAAATATTCTCCAATTAATTAGCTGCCACCTTTTCCAAAATATTCTCCAATTAATTATCTGACATCTTTTCCAAAATATTTCTATTATTGCTAATAAATTGTTTTAATACTGATATAAATAATCTTTTTACCTCCAAACAAGGTTGGGTTGGGTTAGGTTAGGTTAGGTTAGGTTTGGCTAGGGTAGGTGAGGTGAGGAGTGCAGTAATACATTTTCAACTCACATTTATTTTAACAATAATAAGTTGTGAAATTAAAAATATATTTAATGCAAAACCACACAGTATGTCTTCTTCCAGTTCAATAGAATTTGGGTCCAATGGAACTATAATAAAATCGCACCTTTGGCTACGTTCGGTCGAATGGGACCCCCAAAAAAAACCCCTTCTGTCGAATGGGAATTCGGGTCAATGGGACCAAAGCAAAGCATTAGTAACTAACTAGCAATATTACCCTTACAAAAGTTTTCTATGAAATTCCATAAGAAAATGTCTTAGGAAAACCTAAAGAAACGTCTTAAGAAATCGTAAGGAAAATTGCGGAAAATTGGCCCCTTTTTCCATAGAAAAACATAGAAATTCCAAAAGTATTCCTAAAGAAATTCCAAAAGCATTCCTAAAGAAATTCCAAAAGCATTCCTAAAGAAATTCCAAAAGCATTCCTAAAGAAATTCCAAAAGTATTACTAAAGAAATTCCAAAAGCATTCCTAAATAAATTCCAAAAGTATTACTAAAGAAATTCCAAAAGTATTCCTAAAGAAATTCCAAAAGTATTCCTAAAGAAATTCCAAAAGTATTCCTAAAGAAATTCCAAAAGTATTCCTAAAGAAAGTCCAAAACTATTCCTAAAGAAATTCCAAAAATATTCCTAAAGAAATTCTAAAACTATTCCTAAAGAAAGTTCAAAATTATTCCTAAACAAACCCAATAAGATATTTAATGGAACCCTTAGGGAGTTCTTAAGAAACTCTAAAGAATTCAAAGAATATTTTGAAAACTTAAGTATCATAGGAAAGGAAGTTGTTACTAAAGTCCAACTGAACAAGGTGCTCCGCTCTGACTTCTCCTGGCGGCGCCCACAGGAATGACAAATCCCAAATAGGTCAAGCGCCAAAATACAAAATTCACTTTGGCATTGGAATAAATTTAAAATCACTGAATTTAATGTTTTATCAATTTTATTAAATGTTCAATGACCATAATAATAGAAAAGTAGTGACTATTTTGATAACAAATACAAAAATTATTCATTTTTGAATATATCAATTCATAATTTTACTTTGGAAGTGCAGACTTCTTTGAAATTTCTTTTATTTTTGCTTGAAGTGACTGTTTAATTTTTGATTTTGGTGTGCTATACTTCTGGCACGTAAAATCTAAACAAAATTACATTTCATTGAAAACAAGCTCTCCGGAGTGATTAAAAAATTAACAATTTAATGATTGTTTTTACAGGTACTTAAACTAGGCTTTATTAAAGCAGAATGAATTAATTAACTGGTTGTAAATCAATTACCATTTATGTCACTGACTCTTTCAGGATCAAATTGCTTTTTTGCTGGAACATTTAGGTGCGCGTTAGATTGTTTTCCAGAAATGGAGGTGTTAATTAGCTCGTCTCGGTTGAAAACCGTCAGGAGTAAATTTCGAGCGAAAGTTGTGGCATTCCCATTTGCAGAAAATTCCGCATTTAAGAGATCAGTTTTTTTTAATTGAAGTGTTTCCAATTTTCACCTAAGGTATTTTTGCCAATCAGTTAATGCTTGCTAAATTTGTGAATTCGAGTTAGACCCTCTCGAGTCTTACCATTTCAACAGACAAGTTTGGTGGATTGTCACTTGGGCTTTCTTCCAATTCAGAAGACTTCTGGCATTTTTCATGCAACTTTTTTAGTTTTTTGATCCACGTTCCTACTTCTTTAAAAAAAGCATTTAAATAGTATTTAATTTAGATTTCTTAATTTTTTCAGCATTTAAGACTATGTTATTTGATTTCACCAGTCAATTTCATTTGATAATTTAATTCTTCTCTCAGGCGTTTGTTCTTTTCTTTCAGTTTCAGGACTTTATCTTCCAATTTATTTCTAGACCATGTGGCCATGTCATGATCCTCTTCAGCCTGACTGTCCACATTTTCCAAAAGCGCTTGAGCTTGCTGTGAAAAGATAATAAACGTTGAAACTGTACCTTTTTGTGTTGTTGGCCCAAATATTTTACTGCAATTAATAGAATGTTTATTTAGCCTGGCTTATTAACTTTTGTTAAAAATTAATTTGTTAAATATGAAAATGTTTCAGCCTTTTTTCGAAATTTCAAATTGGAGTAAAGCGTGTTATACTTCTGTGCAACTACCTTTGTAACAAAAAACGTGCAATTACAAGAAACTGACTCACTATAAATTCTTCAAGATAATAATAGAGACGTACTGCTTTTAGTGGTGGTGAACTCGTGCATGCTGGTGTCTTGTCCCCATTCTCTAACTTATTAAGTTCTTTTTTCAACCTTTTTCAATCTGGGCGTCTGTACCTTAAATTCAGTGTGAGAAATATTAAGCTAGGAACACAAATCTAATTCGAGAATCAAATTGGTACTAAAAATGTACACGTTAGATAATTTCCAATTATAATTGTTCCATCAGAAGCGTAGCAATATTGCTTTGGTTATGAAGGGACTGTTCACAAATCACGTCACCCAAAAAATCGGGTTTTTGACCTCCCTCCCCCTTTGACACACATAACCACATGAATTTACACAATCTCCCTAGGTAACATAAATCTTATTTCCCTCAAATTAAACTAGCCAAAACCTTTAAAGAAAATGTGTAATATTTGCAAATAATCCTATTCGGTCTGCGGACAAGCGCTCGATATTCACACTTAGGGGTTATAAAATGAAACAGTTCCCTTTTGTTTGGATCAAGTATTTAAGTGATTTTTTAACTTTTTTGAGTCACGTTTCTGAATAAAACTACTTCACCTGAGTCCCAAATCGTCACAGTTCGACGCGTGACGTAATTTATGAACGACCCCCAACACATTTCTGTGCTAGCAATTTTAAGCCTATTTCCCACACTCCTTTAACGCTATTACACTATATATACACGTACAATTCGGCTAAATGAAATTCGATGTTCTAACCCTGCTAATAAGGAATTAATTATGTGCTTATTATCAAAAGATATTACTTACCAAATGCCAATAATTTTCCTGGAGCACACTCTTCGTTATCGTCCCGTTTAATGTCGGTAACTGTGTTTATGTACTTTTATAATCTGTTGCGGCCGCAATTTCAATTACAAGTTTTTGTCCACAATTCTTCCAATTTCGTAATTATCATATTTTTCTTCGTCAAACCATTTGACGAGAAAATGAAGAGAATTCTTCGCTTTTCTTGTCGTCATTTTAGATAACTAGTAATTCAGAAAATCCGAAATGACACGACCTTCTCTCGCGTTCGACGCACTTTGAATCCAATTTTTTATTATCCAAACACTACCGACGCTATATACAAGGCCCATACGGGCTCCCAAAAAACTAGTAAAAAAACTGGCAGTTTTAATTCGCCACGAATTGCCACTAGAGGCGCTTATATGTCTCAAAAAGATGATCACGTGAGCATGTAGCAGCCGTCTGCTTAGGCTCCTGAGAGGGCGATTGAGAAAGGATGTTCTTTGGGTTTTTGATTGTTGTAAGTGTTGTTTAATTATTGACAAATGCATATATTGTATATAATTTTACAAGATAATTATTTGTGAATTTAGAAATGTATTTTCGTAGTTTTAAAGTTAAAGTCCGTCAAATTAATTTCAAATTAGTGGGATAAGTGAAAGTGCTATCCAAGGCTTAGGAGGGTTCAATTTCAAATGTTTATACTTTTAAATTTTCGACAATTTGCATTATTACCTAAATAATTAGTCATTAAACCCTATCTTTAGGGTTCCATTTTCTAGTCAATATGCCGTTTTGTATTGTTCCACAATGTGGGCTCAGGGATAAACAGAAAAATGCCGAAGGAGTTGGGTTTCATAGTTAACCAAAAAACGATGGCCAGAGAAAGAAATGGTTAACTGCAGTTAATATTTTTGAGACCCAAAATATGAATATCCATGTTCAAGGAGCCTGGATTTGTAGTAGACATTTCAAGCCAAGTGACTACAGTATTAGCTGCCAAGGATACCGAAGGCGCCTTTTACCTAATGCCATTCCGTACATAACGTTGGATGAAAATAATCAACTAATAATGAGCACTAGTGAAAAGAGTAGTGAGGCTTTCTTTGGCAGTACACCTGAAACAGTTGAAATCAATTCTAGTCATTTTGTGAAAACAGGTGATGAAACCATAAGCCCATTGTCGAAAAAACCAAGAGTCTGTTCCTCACCACCCACCTTACGAACTGTCCCTTTCTCACCAATTACAAATAATTACATAAAAGGCTCTTGTGAAAATTCAAACGTTTGTAAAAGATTGTTCCATTGTGATTTCACACCATGGAAAGATGTTCAAGAAACGCCCCTTGAGAAATCCTACGTTACTTTTGGAACCCAAACAGAAACTAACCAAAAACTACAAGCTGCAATACTCAAAACCGTAGATAAATCTACTCAAGTTTCACCTATTATTCGTCACCGTAAGCCGCTGATAAATAGCCGTAAGCATAGACGAGCTGTTTGCAAAATGGCAAAAAAAATCGAAAAAATGAAGCAAAGGATCAAAGCTGTGTCATTTAAGTATAAACAGTTGCAAATTCAATCAAAAGACAAGGCAAATATTCAGTTTCAGAAACTTAAAGAAGCAGCCGAAGAAAACCATGATTTGAGTGCAACCTTTCTACTAGAACAAGTTATAGCATATGGTAAGAAGTCGCTAACCTACGAGGAATCAACTCTGAAGATATGTTGCCTGCTCTATAAGAAGTCGCCCTGTGCTTACAGTTTTTTACAAGAAATAGGAGTGTTACAGTTACACCACAGGGTAACGCTGAAGCGCTTCATAGGACATGCATCTGGGGAGATGGCATAACGTCTTTAGTAATAAAACGATTACAAGAGGAATTTGCTAAGCGTACTGATGAGCACGAGAAAATTGGATCACTTGTTATGGATGAGATGGCTATACAATCTAAATTGATATATGACCGTAATCTCGATTTGTTCTTCGGTTCTACAAGTAAATCACAAAATCCTAGCACCGATGGAGATCAATTGGCTACGCACCTTCTATGTTTTGTCTTTCAAAGGCTGTCAACTAATTTTCGTATGCCAGTGGGTTATTTTTATACAGCAAATTTATCGGGAAAGAGCTCTATGAACTAGCACTAAATGTAATTAAAGAGATTGAAAGCACAGGATTTGTAGTCTTGAGGATAGTAGCTGATAATGCCAAAACAAACACCACTGCATTTACTCATTTTGGAAATAGCACACTATCCCACTCAGTTCCTCATCCAAATGATCCAGAAAGAAAGCTATTCATCGCACTTGATCAAAGTCATATCATAAAAAATCTCAGAAACCAGTTTCTCGTCTGGGAGTTTCTTTTTATTGGCTGCGTTATTAACTCAGAATTTATAAGGTGGCTCTATAACATTCAAAAGGGAAACCTGGTCAAACCAGTGAGATTTTTGACAAGAAAGGTGGTTTATCCCACTAACTTTGAGAAGATGAACGTATTGAGGGCTGTGCAAATATTTTCAGAACCACTAACTGCAGCGTTAAAAACCAACCTAAAACTCCATTTATGTGATAAAGATGTCCAAAAAGATTTGGAAGTAACAATATACTTTATGGAAATGGTCTTCAAGTGGTATCAAATTCATGACATTTCGAATCTCACGCATGGAATTCATTCAAGGAATGAAAATAAAATGCCTTTTTATAACATCAAAGACGAGCGTTTGGAATGGCTTGAGTATGAGTTCCTTCCATTTATTAACCAAATCCAGGACAACGCCTGCAATCAAATGGAGAAACTGACAAAAGAAACATTCCAAGCATTGACAATTACAAACAAGTCCACAGTAGCCTTAATCAGGTATCTTCTTGAAGCTGGTTTTCACTACGTGCTGACGAGAAAGTTTTCAAGCGATATAGTTGAACTCACTTTTTGCCACATCCGTGGCTCAGGAGGCTATAATGACCAAATGGATGCCCGGCAATGTACTTTAGCCATTGAACAACATTTGAAATTAGGAATTCTTAAAACATCCAAGAATGGAAACTGCACGGAAATTTTGACCTCCAAAGAAGTTTTGCCCCCAGTTTCAGTCATAAAAATCGGTACTAGAGAAATTGCCGAGATTGAAAGTATTGCTGATATAGAATTAACGAATTGCCAGTCACATCTTTTAACTTTGATAGAAACAGCTAATCGAAATGGTAAGATTTCATACGGCTTTTAAGCTCCGAAATTTCAATCTAGATAATGATTTTGAACTGTAATTCATTAGAACCCTGTCACGTCACCATGCGGAACTGTGCTGTCGCTCTCATTGGTGGAAATATAGTGCGAGTTGCTGAGGAGCATACCGAATGCTGGAATTGTCTGGAAAAACTAATCCAGCCCAATTCTCAGGGCCCCATATTTTCTCTCATAAAAGCTCAGGATCATGGAGGGTTGAAATACCCTAGTAAACTTTTAATAACTTTGCTGAAATCGGTTTTAGACTTTGTGCAGTCAAGTTTGAAGCAATTTCCAAGAAGAAATACCTTGAAAATATACGTTCAGGCAATCCATCCTTTTTTTAAAAAACCACTGGCATGTGATGAGCAGTGCAAGAACCCTAATCTTCCTAAACTTTTGTTAGAAAAATTTGTTAGACCTCTGCTCTACAACTATGCAAGAGATGAAACTGACTGTAAGGCAAAGTTTAAAAAATTATATTCAAAACCTCAAAATAGAAAAGTTATCAAAGTTTAGAAGACTGTATATCTGTATTTGTTTTGTGGATTTAGCTACAAAATAGTTAAATTTTTAGGTCTAAAGTTCCTTTAAAACTAAACGTGATATTAGCTAAAACTGAAAGTGATATTAGCTAAAACCTTAAGTGACATTAAGTGATAACTAAACAAACAAAATGTGATTATTTTCTTTTAAAATAAACTGATTCATACAACAACGTGATAATAATTCAAAAATCCTTCATAATTAAAATTAATATTTCAAAAAAAATTCCTTGGAAAATATCTTTGGTTGACTTATTAACTTTATTAAATAAAAACCATACCCTAACAACCTTTCTTTAGAAACGACCCCCGATTTAAAGAGACGAATAAGCGCCATCTATCAACCACACAAGTCAAATATATATGGGTGAGGGACCCCCCCTTCGAAGTGAGCCTGTATGGGCCTTGTATATAGCGTCGGTAGTGGGTCGATAGTGAGTTTCTTCAGCTCTTGCAACCCCTCCCCCTTTTTAAATTCGGAACTTATAGAAGATAACTCCTAGTTCTGTACACCATCTGTATATCATTATCAACATTTTTTTGAATCAATTGCTTTGCCACCGACCAATGTGAAAATAATATTTTACATCTTCTGTAATTCCATAAATATGCATGGGAAACAAGATGCCGGCCACTGTTAAGGCGTGGACCGGGTTTTACGTACTCTCCTCATTTTTTCCCAACCTGTCAATATTTGATTGATTGTGTAGGCTTATAGTTTTGTAAGCTTATAACAAAGGATGCTTTTGTAGGAATAAATTTATAAAGGCTATGATATAAAGTAAAAAGTTATTTATTTTCTTTAAAGTATAGGTTCTAATAATAAGGATATTTTATCAATTTTCATTTTAAATTGCATTTGATTTAACCAATAGTAATTTCTTCTATCTTCGTAAGGAAGATGATAAATTTTAATATTATTTTTAAATCTTACGTAAGTCATTAAGTTTTTCTTTGATATACAAAGCGTTTAGTTGTTTTCTAAGGTAAAGTTCCAAGACTAATCTTTCGAGATCTGTAGTTTTAACTTTAAAGGTATGATAAATTTCTTCCTGGTTTTCTTGGGGTTTTTCAGGTGTTTTTTCCTCGGTCTCGATTTTGTTATTTATTGACTTGGTGTACGTCTCTGTTTCATCTATGCTAAAGGGTATGTTTTTTGTGTGCCTACTTCTGATAAAGTTGCACTTAGGGAAATGTTTCAAATGTTCTTCGTAAGGACTATCGGTGGGTTTCCAGGCTAATAAAATGCCGTTGCATTCGAAGCACTGTACTAGATCATCGGTATGTAACGAATAAAGCCCCGCTCTACTTAAAGCTTTTTTATAGTTTCCATCTTGTGGCCAGGAGTAAAAAGTATGATATCTCTGCAGCTCCGAGTTCATGATGATGAATGAATATGATGATAGAAATATTCGATTTATTTATCACCAATAGTTCCTACCCCTCTCTTTTACCCCCCCTCCATTACTTAATATATGAAATAAAAGAAAACTATTAAAAAGGTGACACATTTATTTTTTAAAAATACAAAAGATATTACAAAGAGTATTTCTTAACAAAAGGATTAAGTTATTCTCGCGTTTCAACATGTTTGTAAGATGACGTCATTCTTCAAACAATCTCGTCCAAACTCTGAAACCAGAGATTAAGGAATTCCAGCATTCCCAAGATCAATGAAATAAATAGTACAATATGTAGTTTTTAGGGGGTTGTACTACAAGATCTGGCGTATTCTTGTCAACCTTTGTGTACTTGACTCCATAACAACTCACAACATACAATGGGGATGGGGAGAACGTAGCAACCTCCCGCACCTAATGGTAACGGACCCTTCAGCGTGTCAGAGTGAGTTATTTTTACAATCATTTTATTATGCCCTTAAGATCTTTGTTGATCTCATTCCCCCTCCCACCCCCTTGGGTGGAGTATATGCCGTTAAGAAATGTATCCCAATTCTTAATCGGCGCTAAATTAAAAGTTTTTTTGGTGAAACACAGAGTAATTTTGATAAATTTAGCTAAAATTTATCGAAACGTTTTTAACAATTTGAAATGTTTTTCAAATGACGCTTTTCGTGTCGGTAGAATGTATGCTAAACGACTGATTTCGTTTCGGTGGTCTATTCATTTTCCCATTCCTATGGGGTTTTAGGAATTTTAAATTATCGTTTTCGTGTCGGTCAATTGTAACCCAAATGATCAAAAACGTTTCGATTTGTTTTTACTTCTAACACGAAATGCGTTGTGAATGATGCTTCTTTCAATACCGTTTTATGTTTTCCACAAATTTTTGATTACGAGGTTGATAATTTTGATAAATATAGTACGTATTAGGTTAATGCTTCGGTTTAATGATATGTTGTATCTCTGCTAACGCTACAAAAACATAACTTGTTGAGACTTGTCCGGATAATGCCCTCAGGGCAACCACCTGGAATCAATTAAATGTTTGGTAGTAGGATGAGCCACCAATTAACAAAGCAATAAATCACTCTAAATACAACTTCCATTCATAGCAATACAAATGGTACGACCCCCACCCCCAAAGCCCTTAAGATACGTCTGAACGTGTTTACTTATAAATAAAAAAAAACAGATGGAGATAAAGGTTTACCCTCGCTCCCTTGTGATGTCATAAAACCTGGTGGGTGTTCCAATTAAAGAAAGGACAAAATAAATTCCATTGATAACAATACAACTGGTTCGACCACGCCCCCCAAAAGCCATTACGACACGTCTGAACGTGTTTACCTATAGGTAAAAAACAGATTGGGATAAATTCTTTTGTTATGAACCATGTTCGACCCCCCTCCCCCCCTTAATGTCATATAACACACACCTGGGTGGCGAAAAGGGGATTTAGAGAGTCATTTCACTTCCGAACTCTGGAGAGAAAGGTTGGTGACAAGGCTAGAAAGAAATCAAGTGTTTCTTCCGATGCACCTTACGTAATATGTAATTCTTGTTTTGGTAAAAATGTCCCTTAAAATGTGTGCTAAATAGAAAACATATGAGACAGTCTAGCCATATTCGTGTATACTTTACTCGAAAATGTTAAGATCGGTAAGTTTTTTAGCGTAATAAGTAATATTCCGGTATAGTTCATTCATCTGACCACATCTCTTTCGGTATGGCCGAAAATGTTCATGAAAACCTCAAAAAACTAGGGTACGCCCCCATGCCACGTACGGGTCATCTACACTGCCCTCATTGTGCTGGGACTTTAAAAGACGTGCCTGACTGCGGCCAATTAAATTATTTCTGCACATCACGTGACTGTGCGCACTTCAGACGTTGTGTTTTAGTTCAATCTAAAAACCTTATCCGTATGTCGACCCATAAAGAGCGAAGACATCTTCTTGACGAGCGAAACTTTTGTACACTGTGCGGTGAGTTTTAATACCGGATTAAGGACTTGTGCCCGTGTAACGAATGGACAGATGATTCACCAGAGATTTAAATCAGGTACGGCAGTGACTTTTGAGATGAAATAGAATTTTGGAAGCATCATAGTTAATACAAATCAACTTTTGCTTCATAAAAAAGGGTATGTTTCACTTTGCAACATAACAATTTTTGTATTTTATTCAATATTCATGTGTACTTTAGTATTATTCGTATGAAATTCAGTATTAGTTTCTAATAAGCCACTTGTGCATGGTAAAATTGGTGTTTTTTAAGGCAGTATTATATAAATGTCAGTATTTTAATCATATTCATGTGTATTTTAGCAGTAGTCAGTTATAACTTTTGCATGTATTTTATATAAATCACGTGTAATATAGTATTATTTGTATGAAATTCAGCATTATTTTATAATAAGCCACTTGTTCATGTTAAAATTGTTGTTTTTTTAGGTACTGTTATATAAATGCTAATATTTTAATGAATATTCATGTGTATTTTAGTATTATTCGTATAAAAAATCGGTATTAATTTCTAATAACCCACTTGTGTATGGTAAAATTGGGGTTTTTAAGATAGTATTATGGAAATGCTAGTATTTTAATCAATATTCATGTGTATTTTAGCTTGTATTCAGCTATAACTTTTGCATGTATTTTATATAAATCCCTTGTAATTTAGTATTATTCGTATGAAATTCAGTATTAGTTTCTAATGAGCCACTTGTGCAGGGTAAAATTGGTGTTTTTTTTTGGTATTTCTATATTAATACCAGTATTTTAATCAATATTCATGTGTGTTTTAGTAGTAGTCAGCTGTAACTTTTGCAAGTATTGCATATAAATCACATGTAATATAGTATTATTTGTATGAAATTCAGCATTACCCGAGATAATACCCGAAGCCAAAAACAATCATTTTACAAGTAACCATACCTGTCCTGTACACAGCGACAATGTGGTTCGTCGCTAATGAGTAGTTGCATCTAAAAAGATAAAACCCGAGGCTAAAAACAATCATTACACAAGAGACTGTACCTATTCACAGGGTCAATGCGGTTCGTCGCTAATGAGGAGTTGCAACTAAAATGATGATACCCGAGGCCAAAAACAATCATTACACAAGTAACCATACCTGTATTGTACACAGCGACAATGCGGTTCGTCGCTAACATAACATCTTCCTAAAAACTCCAATAACTAAGAAGAAAAGATACTAGAGGGCAAAAAAAAAATAAATAGACAAGTAACCATACCTCTACACAGCGCCCCTTCTGTTTGTCGCTGACTTTATAGCATTCCTAAAAACTCCAATAAGAAGTAACTGAAACCCTGTTTAAATATTTTCAGCAAAACCGCAGCCCCTAGCTCAAAGGCGGCTGTTACACTTAAACAACCAAAGAAAGAACTAAAAATAATTAGACCGACTGTTACTGAAGTCTTCTGCAAATCTTGTGTCCTAAAAATCCGGAAAATTCAAATATGAGACAAACCTTTACAGTGTTCTCTCTAATCAGTCACCCGTTTACATGTTCGGGGTCGGAAATCTTGACCAAACATCTCTCTTTGAGAGAAAAACAAATTTTACCTTCAACCTCCCCCCCCCCAAAAAAATTGGGAAGGTAATTTCCCATTTCCAACGTTCCTAACTCATTCACCTCAGCCTTTCACAAAGCTTTACAAAAGAAACCAGTTTTTTTCCTTTCTGGGAAGTGTTGTCAAAGGCTTTTGCTGGACCCAGTCCATGTCGCCAAAAATAGGGGTTTGGTTTTGGGTGTTCGAAATGCCAAGAGCTAAGGAATAAAGGCTAAGCCAAATAGTAGGAGTTCGTTTGCTTCAAATATTTCAAAGGACAAGACTGTAGATAATGATAAGATACGACGTTTCTTTCAATTTTCATGACAACAATGGGGCCCCTTCTTCTCAAACTCCCTAGTCACTCACAGGTGAAGGGTAATGTAGGGAAATTCAGTAAAGCACTGCTACTATCAAAGTTTAGCTTCCTATGGTAGTATTATTTTCTGTTTGTTTTATTGAAATCGTCTATGTGTTTTTCGTAAGGATTATCGGTGCGTTTCCAGGCTAATAAAATGCCGTTGCATTCGAAGCACTGTACTAGATCATCGGTATGTAACGAATAAAACCCCGCTTCGTGCACCTACCATTCTTCGATAAGGATGAATTTTCTTCGGATCATCCGATCCAAGAGGAGTCTTTTCCTTCAAATTATCCTTTTAACAGAAAAGTATATTGAACGACCCCAATCTGAAAACTAGTAATAATACTACTCTTACTTTAAAAATAGCCCTTTTTTGGAAAATTCGCTCTAAAAGTTCTGGCATATATCCATAGGTTTTTGGTTCCAGTACCTTTACTGTATGCCACACTTTGGATCGCTTGCTAAAGCGCCGAGTGTCGCTATTAAAATTATAAATCAATAATTTTAAGTAAGAAGGTTTCATTAGTCACTTCAAGAAGTCTAACCGAAAGGTTCCATCTTTCGAATCTGCTTGTTTCCTACCAACATGAAAATTGTGGTCTATAACAGCAAGTGTTATTCACATAGAGTAACCCTGAAATCTAAAACAAATACTTTCAAGAACAACCGAACGATATTAATTCTTCGTAGGCACTCTTTCTTACCCAAAGGATATTCTTTTGGCGCATACATTAGCATTAGACTGTGCAAATTTTCTTTAAACCCAGTATGCCTACAGCTCAAATATTTGGTTAAAAATAAATATTAAAATATTAAAAAAACCACTGTACAAACCTGAAATTAAAAAAATAAGTCATTTTATTTGTAAATTCTTCATTGAAAACTAATCCTCTAAGGGAACGAAGAGCATTGCTTTTTTGTTTTAACCATGGATGACTGGATAACTGATCCTCAGTTAAATCATCATGGTCACAACCAAATCGATCTGCTTTGGGAATGTTACAGAAGAGAACATTTGTCACATGGAATAAGGCTGTTCCCCATATTTCCTAGGATAATATTGGCAGATTTAAAATCTTTCGGTGGACGAAGACTTATCGTGATAGATTTATGTTCAAAAGCCATCGAATACTTCGAAGTTCTTTTGGTCCCCTAGGGATTTCCCCCGCTCTTTATATTTTAATGGTTTTCTTTTTTTTTCGGCGAGAGGCTAATCACTCTCGAAATGCGTTTAGAAAATCTCCGTTAAGGGAAGCGCTTTTAATGCTTGCACGTACAGTCAAACGTACAACATGTGCACGGATTACGCTCAGTGAGTAGCCCCTCGTTTTTAAGAGCAATATAGTCTTTGAATCTGATAATTTCATACTTTCATAAATTGCGCGTTGCCTTCACTGTATAAAGCAGAATACCAAAAAATTGTTTCTCAAATGGGGTGCCCAATGCGCTAGATGTTCACATCCTTTTTGTCGAGAGGCCTAAAAGTATGGGTGAACTTCGTTGCTTAGATAATTACATAAAAACCTGATTTTATTTTTAACTAACTAACTTCCATGATTTTTGTTAAAATGGGAATGTTTCAGTTTATATTTAAAAAATGCTCCTGGCTGGCAACAATTCTCAACAATTTCACCGGTGTTTGAGAATGGATTCTAAATTCCATTGATTTATCAACTTACTTAATTCCTTTTTTATAGAAGAATGCCCATCTGTGACTAGTTCTTTAATTTTTATTTTAAAATCATCCCCGTAATTAAGAATTTCTTGCGCAGCAAGTTTGAAAGCAACAACTTCCATGTTTGGACTTTTGCCATCAGCATGGCGGTCATCTCTATTGTTAAAAGCTAGCACTCATAATTGGCTAGGGAGTATGTGCAGTACATGGCACTATGGCCGGGAGAGTCACTTCGTCCATCTCCTGCAATTATGAGATCTTGCTTCCCTGCCATTTCTTGAAACCATGTTTTTTTGCATATTTCCCTAATATTCCGCCACAGCTAGGCATATAAAATGTTCTTGATACCTCCATAAAAATAAAATAAATATATTGTTTGTTATTATAAAGTATGTAATATTAGAAGCCATAAGTCAAATTGAGGGGCAAAATTTGACATCCCATGTTTATCTATCTACGATTAGAGAAGTAGTGTGAAGGATTAGTGATGGTGCAGCTAAGATTGACACTGGCCACACCCCTTCCCACAAGTACAAAAAGCGGGTACTCCCAATTGCAAAGGGTTGGAAAATAGGCATTGGACTAAAGCTACAAGGCTCCAAATATTCTATTCCTGGTTTGATTTTTCACTGAGAAAGTTCAACTTTAAAAATGTCCGATTTCGATTTCATGAGAGAAATTAGGAATAAGAAACCCTGGGCCGAATGCTGTTCTTGCAGGTCTGTATGTCATTCCAACAGGTGCCCCTGCAAGAGAGCTGCAGTATTTTGCTTGAATTTATGCTCCTGCGGAGTTGTTGGGGGAACAATTTCGGAATGTCAAAATACAGGCGGTACCATTAATTAATCGAAAATTAATTTGTCCCCAATTGAATCTGTGCCCGAGGAAACCGATTCTGAAGAATCGTCAATAGAATGGTATCGTTCCTTTCAACCGAATTCCCAATGGACCGAAATCCCATTCGACCGAATATCCCGCAATGATTTTAGATTTCCAGCCCAATGGCTATATTCCCGATGGACCGAAATCCCAATCGTCCGAATATGCCCCTAAAAAATACATGAATATAACTTGAAACACTGTAGCCGTCAGCGATTCGGTGGTGTAGTTCGAATCTCCTAAAGGTATGTTAATAATATTAAAAGTAAATTTTTCGTGATACTAATTAAAACGCTCACTGTCATTCCTTTCAAGGCAAGAGATATATAGAATTAATAAACAAATTGTGCTTATAATGAAGTACAGTCTTAATGGTAGTTCCATCAATGTCTTTAAATTTTAAATTAAAATTTTAATATTTTGGTTTCGGGTGGGTTAGGTTAGGTTAGGTTAGGTTAGCATAGGTTAGGTTAGGTTAGCATAGGTTAGCATAGGTTAGGTTAGGTTAGCATAGGTTAGGTTAGGTTAGGTTAGGTTAGCATAGGTTAGGTTAGGTTAGCTTAGGTTAGCTTAGGTTAGTTTAGGTTTGGTTTGGTTTGGTTCCAATAATTCGATGACACCTTTTCCAAAATATGCTCCTTTTAATTAGCTACCACCTTTTCCAAAACATTCTCCTATTAATTAGCTGCCACCTTTTCCAAAAATTTTCCAATTAGCTGCCACCTTTTTCAAAATATTCTCCTATTAATTAGCTGCAACCTTTTCCAAAACATTCTCCTACTAATTAGCTACCACATTTTCCAAAATATTCTCCTTTTAACTAGCTACCACCTTTCCCAAAATATTCTCCTTTTAATTAGCTACCACCTTTTCCAAAACATTCTCCTATTAATTAGCTGCCACCTTTTCCAAAATATTCTCCTATTAATTAGCTGCAACCTTTTCCAAAACATTCTCCTACTAATTAGCTGCCACATTTTCCAAAATTATCTCGTTTTAATTAGCTACCACCTTTTCTAAAATATTCTCCTATTAATTAGCTGCCACCTTTTCCAAAAGATTTTCCTAATAATTAGCTGCCACCTTTTCCAAAATATTCTCCTATTAATTAGCTGCCACCTTTTCCAAAATATTCTCCAATTAATTATCTGACATCTTTTCCAAAATATTTCTATTATTTCTAATAAATTGTTCGTGGTAAGAGGCGGGCTTTTAATACTCATATAAATAATCTTTTTACCTCCAAACAAGGTTGGGTTGGGTTAGGTTAGGTTAGGTTACGTTTGGTTAGGTTAGGTTAGGTTAGGCTAGGGTAGGTGAGGTTCGTTGTAATTAAAACGTAGTTAAAATAAGTGCAGTAATACATTTTCAACTCACATTTATTTTAACAATAATAAGTTGTGAAATTAAAAATATATTTAATGCAAAACCACACAGTATGTCTTCTTCCAGTTCAATAGAATTTCGGTCCAATGGGACTATAATAAAATCGCACCTTTGGCTACGTTCGGTCGAATGGGACCCCAAAAAAAACCCCCTTCTGTCGAATGGGAATTCGGTTCAATGGGACCAAAGCAATAGAATTAGGTGTAGAAGTAGAATCGGTGGTTACCGAAAAAAAGAGCTTGACGCCTGTAAGTACAACCCCACCCCCAAGATACGAATCAATTGCGATTTTGATTAAAAATATGGTTCAACTCTAGATAATTAAGAAAAAGAATTATCATTTGCCCCGCCGCCCCCAAAAAAGGTGAAAAAAGTAAAAGAAATGGCGATGAGAGATCCCAGAATGAATATGGCGATTCAGGAGCTGAATCATTTTGAGGATGAAGCTGAGAGACTAATTCGTTCCAAAAGGGAACAATTTAGGTGGTAAATAAAGTACAAAGCCTGGTTTAGTTTCTGGTCTTAAATTTAATCATTATTTTAATTTGAAGGATAAAATAAACACAATGCCGATGGATAAATTAAAAATCTTTGCGTTTACGCTCGCACGGCGTGTGATTGAGCAGGACGGCCTCTTAGAAGAAGGTAGAGTGAAAAGAAATTATAATGATGGGTTCAAGGGGCCAGATACCTTTCATTTGAGGACATTTTGAGTTCTGTCTTGGTAGTGAAATGAGTTAGATGAAACAGTGAATTTTTATTTTAAGGATGTGGGAGACCATAACAACGATATACCCGAGGGATCAATCACTCATAGTAAGCAACCCGCGATTCGTACGCTTGACAGTGCTAAAATAAATACACGTCATCGGTGTACACGTAATATGACAGTGATTAGCCCCTCGGTCAAACCTTCTCCAACATTTCTACGATATGAATTAACTGGTCGTAATCAATAGATAGATGGCAGCATGGGCCTGTTTACCATTCTTATCCCAATCTTCCGGAACGCTTTTAGTAGGCTTGGGACTGTCCACGACCTTCCATAATCCATTCCTGGTGAGAATCATCTTTAGCTTAAATTTCCATAGTTGATAGAATTATTATATATTGATGATCTTGGATCTACGCCATCGACGATTTTCTAGTTTATTCTCCTTTATAGAAAACATAAACCTACCTGTAAATTTTTTAAGCAAATATAAAATACATACTTTACCAACCTTAATATTTACGGGAACAATAATTGATGTTTTATAATCATGTCTTTAACAATGAATATTTTAATATGTAGAAACTGTCTTAATGCCCTGTTAGAGATCCAAACTAAGACAAGAGACATCTCAATAGGCCAATTTCAAATGACACACCGACTTCAAAACGATTCTCAAGAAACAATCGAAAAACGTGAACAGCTCGAATTGCTTAATGTTGTTTTTTATTATCTTAGGTCATCACGACTGTAGGTGTATGAAATAGAAGCTAATCAACGTATTGCCTACGCGAAAAGAAAAACCTCCCAGACATTGGATGGTCTAACAGTCAAGGCTACAAAGGTAATGATGCTTCCAACAGAGGTACAACGTAAAGACGACCCAAGCCAAAGTTTTAAAGATGATGAGTTCGTTATGGATTTGAAAGAGAAAGTAGCAGTTTCGTCAAGACAAGTAAAGTGCGAGCTTGTACCATTATTTTCTAGACAATCAAAAACTTATGACTGATATTGGGATCATACCATACCAAGCATTGAAAAACGAAGGGGGAAACCTTTACCACAAGAAATAGTAGATAATGTTACTTCTGTTTTTCGAAAACGATAAAGTATCAAGGATGTGCTCCGGAAAAAAATTTCGTAGGGTTACTCATAATGGAGAAAAGGTTTATAAATAAAAGCGAGTTCTGATATCAAATATCTAGGAGGTTTATTTACAAGTTACAGAACAAATCGGAATTTCAAAGTCTGTTTCTCAAAGTTTGACTCCCTATGACCACGATGGTGATTTCTTGTCACATTCGGAGGAATACACCAAAACATGTGATTCACCGATGTGATCATTGTCTATCCAAAACTATTTGATTTCTTTATTTGATCAAAGGGAAATAGGCCAAGACGATTACGTTCCTTATAAAAGATAGGCACACAGAAATGGTCAAACGAAGCTTGAAATGGTTTCAGAGCTCGTTTCAAGCCTGACATTTTTTTTAGGCAAAGTTGTATGTTGGCAAAACACAAGCAGCATACTTAAGAGAATTAAATCAAACCCTTGCACTAGCTACACCACGCAATTATTCTTCTCGACATAGCGGGAGAACTATTCTTTTATTGTACAACATGTTGTTCAAGGATTTCATTTCGAGAATACTCAATCTACTCTTCATTCCTTCGTTATAAATTGAAAGAACTAAGATTACCTAATACAAAACCATAATTATTGCATCGTTAGTATAGAAATGAACCACAGTGACGGCACCATTAACTGCTTCATTAAGTCTATAATGCCTTACGTTAAGGTCATTTGACCATCCGACACACATCTGCATTATTTTTGCGATGAAGCTGCTTTGCAGTACAAAAATGCAAGGATCAGCTACATTTATGTTTCCAATATTCGGATTTTGGTGTAACCGTAGTATGGAATTTCTTTGCTACTTCGCATGGTAAAAGCCCATGTGAAGGCATTGGTGGAATAGCAAAGTGTTTGGCAGGCTTAGAAATATTGATAATTTCATCGAAAGCCCTATGGGCTCCCGACCCCTCCCCCAAAGCCCCTAGTGGACAAAGGTAAATAAACAAAATGTGAGGGAGGGAAGGATGCATTCCGGCCACAGTTTTGAGGGGAAATATTCTTTGTTTTATTTTTTCCCCTTTTTTGAGAGCTGTTTTGAGTTATCGTTATGGGGGAGAGTTATCATCACCCTGAATTTTTCAGGGTACCCGGGTGGTACCAGACACGGTGTCCTGTGAATTTTCTTGGGTGTCACAGGCTCCCTGGTACCCCCTATTTACAAGTCTGGTGTTTGGTATACTGGGTTTCCTTGCAAAACACGAAAAAATATCTAATATTTTGGGCAATTCTCTAACTCATTTTTGAAGTTATCACTAGTGATAACTAGATTTTATCACAATTGCGACAACGGGATTTTGTTTTTGAATTTTGACGTCACGGTGCTTAGCGTTGAGCTAGCGCGGTCTTCAAAGGAAATAGTCGGCTCTTTGGATAACGTGACGTAAAACGCATAGTTCTCAGCTTGGCGAAAAAACCATGGAGGAATTAATACAAATAGCTCTATGGGACTGTAACTATTTAATTGGCGTGAAACCAGTTGATCACGCGAGAATTTTAAGAGATATGTTAGTTTCTAATTTTAATTATAAAAGTTGTTATCTATCTCTATAAATATGTTATCATACAATTTTTGTTAAGCCTTGGTACCTTGCACGCTTTAAATCGGATGATTTAATGTGTACAAGTATATCATTATTGGATGTAAAATGTCGTCTGATTTACAGTATATTTGCTATGCTTTGTATACTGCTTTAATATTTCATAAACAATTCCATATCTGGGTAAATAAGTTTGTAAGTAGTCGTCTTGACTCGGAGAGGTAATATTTTGGTTTTCCCAACTTGTATATAAAATAAAGTTGCTAAGGGTGGTTTTCATTTCCATAAAATTAATCAGCCCTTTCGGTGAAAAAGTTAATTTTTCCCATAGAAATAACATGGAGTTTTTTTCTAATTTAGCCATTTTGTGGCCACCCTTTTGAAATGAAATATTCGTTTATTACGTTTGGCAACGGTTTCATATCAAAATATAAACCTTTTTCTAGGAACAAAATTAAGGTTTTTCAGAAAAATAAATTTTAAGTGCTAAATTCCATGTTTTTTAATCATGCTTTGACTTTCGTTTTGCGGGCTACGTCATTTATGACGTAGGTATGGAAACTATGCATAGAGGGAGAAACTAAATCTTTTGGGCAATGACCGCGCTTTGTCACCTTAAAGATTATTTTTGAACTTTGAGAACGTTGTTGAGCTTCAAAAGATCTGATTTTAATATTTTTCGTAAGTAATACTTTATTTTGATTCAATACAAAAAAATTTAAGGGTACGATTTAGTCAATAATTTATGAAATGAATTTCATTTATTATTGCTAAGCCTCGGTCTACTTTTAGGCTGTAGGTAGTACGGTAGGTAGGAGATATTTACAGCCTTAGACATTTTTTTGTTCTCCGTTCTGCCTATCGCTCGAGCTTAAGCCTTAAGGGAATTTTTTTCGCTTTTCATGTAAAAGAAGGGGCTAATTAGGTCTAATTTTATTTTTTTCGTAAGTAAAACTTAATTATAATTATTTCAAAATAATTTAAAGTTAGGTTTTAGCCGATAATTTATAAATTCATTGATTTTAGTAAGTATCGGTGAAACGTTCAAGACAGCTGTCAGTGTCAGCTGGTTGTTGTAGTTAGAAGACCAATTGGCCGTGTAGGGTTCGTTTTTAGGTGTCTCACCCGGTGCCATCGGCCAACGATAACCGCTGATTAGTATTAATTTTTTGCTTAAATTAAATAAATGTTTGTTGTTTAAAGTAGATTAATGCAAACTCTACGCGTAAGGGTTCGTTACCAGGTTTCTTAACTGGTGCTACGTAGATCATTTTGTTCCTTTAAATGGCTGGTAAATTAATCGATAGATCACACGATCACTAAACCCTGTCAACAAACCAATTAGTATTTTTTATTCTGACACTCCGAATCATTTTTTGTTGGGTAACTATTAAATTTTGAATTATTTATTTTTCAGTGCTTATTTTTAAGTTACCTAAGAAAAAATTAAACGATGGCGAGTTTATTTAAATAATGCTTATTTTAACATTGCCCAAGAAAACAATAAACAATAGCCGGTTTTTAATTTATGTTTGTGGTTAGTGCAGATTCTAAAAATGCAACAGCTTCTTAACAATCTTAATTAAAATGAAGACTGAAGGTACAGATATTAATAAAAAATGTCTTAGTGGACAAAGACTAGTAAAAGTAAATGATAAGAGAAAAAAATGGAATGACCGAAGTAACAGATATTAAATTTTTTCAGTTTAAAGACAAAATTATAAAACATCAATTATTTAAAAAAATATACTTATCTTCGTTTTTTCACCAAAATTACATTTGCCCCAAAAATTTTTATCATGAAATTTTCCATTCTTTTCAAAATAGTTCGTGTCAAAGCTTTACTATATAAAAGATTTATATAACCATTTATATTTACAGCTAGATTTCCAATGTTGTCCATGATAGAAACAGTTCCTCGTTAGTGATATTTAAAAGGATTGGAGCTTTTAAATTTGAACTACAATACGTTTTAATACTGGAAACTAAGCCCAATAGTGAAATAAATACACGCCCACCATTTGTCGGTGTACATTTACGTGTTTCGTGTTATACGTGTGCTCTACAATGTGTTACTCATAAATATCAAGTCGAAGTCGTACCAAACTAATTCAATCACAACTTTCAAAACAGTTCTCACGCACTCAATAATATACCAAAGGTATTTTGTTAATAATATCTTTTCTTCAAATTTTAATGATTGATTTATAAAACATTTTAAATCGTCAACCCAAAAATTGGGACCCAATCGAATCGTGGTCGTATAAATGCAGTCGCAAAACCAAAGCACCCTAAAGCGACGATTAAAATGTCAATCATGATGAAAGATAAAATTTCTAACTTCGGTTGCCTTTAGTCGTTTTAAACAACGTTTTCTCATAAGTTCGAAAAGAGGAACCTTTAAAAATAAACCATATCCATACTCGGATATTTATTCTAATCCCTTTCATTCAAAAACTGTTAATACCAAAAAGGATATATAGAATGAATAATTTGTCTTTCGAAAAAATTGCAAATGTAATTTTGGTGAAAAAAAACGAAGATAATTATTTTTTTTTAAAATAATTGATGTTTTATAATCATGTCTTTAAACTGAAAAAATTTAATATCTGTACTTCGGTCATTCCATTTCGTTCTCTTATCATTTACTTTTTCTAGTCTTTGTCCACGAAGACATTTTTTTAATAACGACAAAGATTCGATATTCGGTTATTAATTATCGCTACTCTAATCAAAGTTGCCAAATTTTGACCTACTCATCGGAATTGAATTTGGTGAAAACTTTTCAAATATGAATCGACCCCAAGGAAACCGAAAACTGCATTTATAACGGCGATAATCCAATACTTACAAACAAAATGCTTATCTCGACACTTCCAGTTTCCGAGATGCAAAGTACAACTGCGAAATGGATGAAATATGAAAGAGGATTTCAAACCATTATAACGCACTTAATTTCAGAGCACTAGCTTGAATAGTCTTTGAAATAATAAAATATGTGTGAAAACTGCAACGCGCAGAGACTTTTTTAACAGACTGTGCTGTGATATCCAACTCGTTCGTTGATTTCACCGAAAAAGTAAATGCTGTGTCCGGTTATTGCGTTTGAGTTACAGTTGAAGCGTGAATGCCATTCTTTGACCCAACACCAGGTGGTGGATTGTGAGACTTGTCGGGTCGGCCATCTTAAATCCACTTTTTACAATACCTCACTATGTGGCCATACTTGCGACAATGGTTACACCTGAAATTTTTATAACGCTATTTGCGCCTTCCCTTTCCATCTTCAGAATGCTTCACATTGCCAATTGAAGCTTTTGTAAGTAAGAAAAACTTTCCTTCCGTCTGGTCCTGGTGAGAAGGAGTTTTCAGTGCTCTCTGGAAAACGCAAACAGGGTCGTTAATTTATCAATAGTACGATGCGCTTTATTTTATAGTTTCCATGACAACATGAACACAAACAAGATGGCCCCGGCCATGTTATGCTTTGCGCGCCCTCTTTTGGCTAGAACTGGTGTGATTCCGGCAAATATTTTTGGCGGTATTCTCTTTTTCTTTATCAAATATTTTTTCGATTATGAACAAAATCAATTTAGTATGACTTTGGTTTTATATAATCATTGACCTTAAAATAAATTCTTTAACAAAAACAATTACAGTTTTTTTTATACTATACAAACTATTTTTGAATTAGTATTCACAATAATGATCTTGAGAGGGCGGCTGGTGTCCTACAGTGCTCTATTATTGAATCCTATCACCGAAACTGTCCACTTAAGACTGTAATCCGCTCGAGGCTTGTTCCTAGGTGGAATGCGGATCTTAGTCGGTTTCGGAAGTGTACTCGAAGGCTTTTCAAAAAAGCCAAGCGTACGGGAGAATGGGCTAGCTATAAGCAGTCTCTTAATACCTACAACAGGGCCATTAGGGCTGCCAAGAGGGACTCTTGGAGGACCTGCTGTGAGCATGTTTCTAATGTCCCGGCTACTGCAAAGGTCATGAAGATTCTCGCGCATGATAATACACATCGGCTTGATACTATTAAGTTGCAAGAGGGTGTGTATACTAAGTCAGGGGCTGAGACTCTCAAGCATATGCTGGTGGTCCACTTTCCTGACTCTACTTTAATCAAACCAACAAGACCTGACTCTCTCTTCCCTGTTCCGCACAGGGCGAAGAGGGAGGACTGGCTTGTAGCCAATCAGGTTGTTACGATTCCTAGGCTTCGGTGGGCTGTCAACTGTTTTGAGCTCTACAAGTCCCCGTGACCCGTTGGGGTCTTCCCTCGGCTTTTGCAGGAGGGCTTAGATTGCATCATCTCCCCGCTATGCAAGATATATAGACTTTGCATCGCTCTCAGTCACATACTTTGTGACTGGAAGCGCTCTAGGGTCATCTTTATTCCTAAGCCTGGGAAAGGTTCCTATAACGAGGCGAAGGCATTTATACCCATAACCTGATCTTCTTCTTCCTCAAAATTCTAGAGAAGCTCGTGAACAGGTACATTAGAGACGAAGTACTCTCGGTAACTCCCCTCTCCTCTTCACAATTTGCCTATCAAAAAGGCAAATCCACTGAGACGGCCCTTCACGGCCGCACGAATTGCCTGGATTCGAGTTTCATGAAATTTGACTGGCCGTCTCCTTCGATATTGAAGGGGCCTTTGGTAAGGTCTCCAGCTCGGTTATTACTGAAGCTGTTAAGAGATTTGGTATCAGCGATACTCTTGGCCGTTGGAACAAGTTCATGCTTACCGACCGCGAGGATACGGCGTGCCTCCTTGAGATCTCTCTGGGGGTGACCACCAGCGTGGGCTTCCCTCAGGGCAGAGTCCTCTCCCCCTGTTGTGGAGCCTGGTCGTGGGTGTGGGGGCTGCCGGTGCTTCGGGGATGCGGACGATGTGGTGATACTAATTACCGGGAACTTCCCGGCTACTATCGCCACGCTTATGACCTCTGCTCTCTCTAACGTGGAGCAATGGTGCCGGGTGGTTAACCTCACTGCCAATCCTGGCAAAACTGCCCTTGTTCCTTTTACGTGGAAGAATACTAAAGATCTGTTCAATGATATCTACTTTTTTGGTCAGGTCCTGTCAAAGTCCTCCGAGTTAAAATACCTGGGGATAACTTTCGATCGGTGCATCAAGGAGGCCAAAATGCTCTTCTGGATAACCAGGAGCTCTGTCGGCAAACGGGGTCTCAAGCCCATGGCCGTACACTGGCTTTGCAATGGGATAATTAGGCCCATAATGTATCCTACAGGGCGCTTGTCTGGTGGACGAGGGTCCGGCTCAAGACGGTGCAGGCTGTCCTACGCAAGCTTCAAAGGCTGGCCTGCATTGGTATCACGGGGGCCATGAGTTGGACCCCGACTGCTTCCCTGGAGATACTCCTTGACAAGCTTCCTCTTCATCTCTTCGTTGAGGAGGAGGCTGCCATGGGTTCCTACATACTCTACAATTATGGCTGCTGGGCACCCAGGCTTTGGGATAAAAGCCATGCTAAGCTCTTCCGGGAGTATGCTGCACTTGAGCCATCGCTGACGAAGTGCTCTGACAAAACCGTTACCAGCTTTGATTTTACAAACCCATTCAGCATCCACCTTCCCAGTCGGACCGAGTGGACTAACCCGCTGCCTCCTGGTACCGGGAGTGAAACTATTTGGTTCACCGATTGTTCTAAGACTGATTCCGGCGCTGGTGCCGGCCACTACTGCCAGACTGTGTTTCAGGCGGAAATATCCGCGATCTGTTATTGCGCGGACTACTGCACCAAGAAAGGGGATAAAGGACGGACTGTGAGAATTTTCTCTGACAGTCAGGCCGCCCTGAAAGCGCTGAACCAGTGTCAGATCACTTATCAACTGGTGCGCAGCTGCCTTGATCTGCTTGTGCGACTGGCGTCTCTCAACAGGATCCAGTTGTACTGGGTGCCTCGGCATAGCGGACATCATGGAAATGAGCAAGCCGACAGGTTTGCTAAAAGAGGTCGGAGGCCAAGTTCTTGGGACCGGCGCTGGTCGTCCCCATCCCCTACGGGTACGCTAGACGAAGCCTGCATGACAGGTTGAATGTCATTCAAAATCAGCTCTGGCGTAATATGGAGGGCCAGAGACAGACAAAGCAGTTTGTCAATGGCCCCTGCAGGTCTCGGGCTAGGTACCTTATTTCTCTCAGCAGATGTGATACTAGGCTGGCCACCGGTCTTTTGACCGGACACTGTCGGCTAAATAGACACCTCCATCTGATGGGCCTTGCTGAGGACCCTCTCTGCCGGTCCTGCCGGGGGAATGGAAGAAACCCCCTGTCACATACTGTGCGAGTGCGATTACTTCGCCTCACTCAGACTAGATCAGTTTGATGTACATACTGTGCAGCCCTCGCTGGTCTATTCCATGACGGTGGTACGAATTCTACGTTACGCCACGGCCACGGGTCCTTTCAAGGCCTGAATATGAGGGTGCGCAATATGCCTGTGGCATCGGCGGTGGGACGTGAGCCCCTCTCTCCACCAATAAAAAAAATAATAAATCATTACTACGCCTTGCATAGTCGATAGTTCGTCATGTCGGGAGTAGTAAGGTTTCATTTCCAGCAATTTAATGCTGGAATGTGGTTGGTTAACTTATTTATGTCATGCGCACCAGCGTCACGAACGAAAAATTCGGCGAGAGGAAACATATCTTCGAACACTTATGCTGTGGGCCCGGGTATTATTTATTTTATTTATTTATTTAAATTAAATATTCGAGTTAATTTATATATTTATGTTCAAGATAAAAATTAAATCAATGGAAAGCAACTATAATAATGTTTCTCTGGGGAGAGAGAGGGATATATATATTTTATTATTTAACAAACTGTTAGCATTTGCAACACTTTACTGCCCTTGAAAAAGGATTAATTTGTTAATTTTTTCCTAAAGCTTCTTTTTTAAGTTCGTTGTTAATGTCTTTGCTGATTTTATGTAAACGAATTTTTAAATAAATTTTGACAATTCCTTTTATTAAAGCGTTGACATGATGATGGGAGCCCCATTCATCGTCAAACATATGTTTGGCTAATGATGAAAATATGTCTGTATTGAGGAGTTGCATCAAAACAATTACTCAATTCTTAAGTCAATGTTTTTGCCGCAGTTTTGATTGGACCCAAATACCGCAACGCTTTCTCAGTTAACCCACAAATCTTTACTATATCAGCTGAGGGATAGCGAAGCCCACCGTTGTCTTTCAAATGTAAAAAAAGCTTGCACGGGTAATTTGGTTCAATTTCACCTTCAATTGTGGCGCCTAACAATATTTTGCATTTGAGTTCTTTTTGCAATTTCTTCACAACGAAACCAATCATATAGTAAACTATATTTTCTCTATGAATGTTTGATGTTGATTTTTCATCATTTAAAAATGCGATAAAGACATCACTGTCATCGAAATCAATGGCATCATCTGAAACAACTTATGTTTCTCTGTTCGGAGTTAAGCTCTCACACAGATTTGGAACGTGAGTGTTGTCTAAAACAACCACGTTTCCACTTTTTGATGATTAAATTTTTGTTACAAGGGTGTTTTTGTATGCTGCAGTGAATTGTTTTTATTAAAATACAATGGTCTTGGGACAGTTTGTAAGTTAAAAGGTACCTTCAAAAGGAATGAGTGGTTTTGATATTAATCAAAAGAGCTTTAGTGTTTTTAACGTATACTGTAGTGGTGCATCCTTGGGTGTAATATATTTCGCCGCAATTTCTAACACACTGTGAATGGCAACTGCAAATCCCAAAATGGCGGTTTTCCTTGGACTTTCAAGAATTAAGTTGCCTTCGGTGTCAGTCAAATTTAGAAGAAGTTCCTTTGTCTTTAAAAGATCCCTTTTTGTAATTTCTAGACTTGAAGGTCTAATTGCTGCCTTTAAACCTTTACTCATAGGGTTTCTCGATTTCAAAACATCAAACAACTGTGGAAGTCACAGAGAGGAAAGATATGTCGAAGGTCTCAAGACATAGTAAAGGTAAAAAATTCTATCTACCTATCAATGCATGATATAAATTTTGATGTTGGGCCTTTTTCTTGGCATACTGGAAGCCTCCTTCAAAAACTATATACTCTTCGGTACAGAGCTGCTTATGGTTTGCGCTGCCAAGTTTACTTTCATTTTTTGGCTTTTAAAATTTATTTGAAATTTAGTGAGCTTATTTGCCAAGGTTAAACCCTCGTAATCTTGGTAAGATGGCGACATATCCCCAGTCAATTCGCTTAATAAATACGCATTGTTAACAATATAAAACTTTAGAAAATAGTTGACTTTTTGTACTTCGCCAAAACACCATAGTGCTCCCATAAATTTCTCAAAAGTTTCAGTATGTGGCATGCGTCGAGAATAAAATATATTTTCTCACTAGGAAATGCTGAATGGTGTAAAGTAACTTAGTCTATAATAGTGTTCACCTAAAGTAAAGCTAAAGAACAAGGGCAAAAACAATATAGTACCAGGGTTCGGGGAACTGCTCTGTATGACATCTTTTGAGATTATTACTCTAATTGAGCCATTGTGAGGTTACATTTTAGCCCATCACACACAAGGGCGATACATTAAGTATATTGAAAACACACTTTGTTACCATAGTTTTCAACATGGAGCTGGGGGTTTCGTGAACCAGAAAATTGCCAATTGACAATTTTCAATGTGCATGTATAGTAACAGCCATAAAAACTAGGGCAGATTTTGTGATCACGTCAGAATATTGAGCGCAATGGCCTAACCCCAAGTTAACATAGCCAGAAAACTCTTTTCTTGTCCATTCCGTATGTTTTTTAATAGACATTTCTTCCAAGGAGAGCGCTATTAATATTGGATGTTTTGATTTTTCCTCCTAAGATTTGATAAAAGAGAAGCTTTCGGCAGTGAACCCGGGTTGACCATAATTTTTTTGGTCCATTCACATAAGTTGTTTGGATGGGCCAAACAGAACGTTTACCTTAAAATTCATGCGCTTTAGGCAAATAGAAGTGGACAGTCATGGCAAAGCTTCTAATTTCTTGAGTGTATTTTTACTTGGATTTATTTTTAAATCCTGAATGTCGCAAAATTTTAAACATTTCTTTTGCAGTAGGTCCGAATCACTCGTGAATGTCCAGTGCATTTTCTTCTAAACAAAGATTTTCCTTTTTCAATTCGCGGAAAACATCTTTAAAGGAAGAAATATTCAATCCTTTCGGCTTCTTGTTTGATGACCCATTTTAAGTTTTTTGCGAAGTGATAGATTATTTTGTCTCTTTTTGTAATGCATAGTCGAGGGCAGTTAAGTGCACGGGTGTTTGGCTAGATTTCTATTAAGTAATATTTAATTTTAATTTAATATTATAACTTTACCACAAGTTTAATAGAGTTGATATTTCTAACATCTGTTTTTACTATTTGATGACCCGAAGAAGAATGACCACTACTGCGGTTCCTGAAATATGTATTCAAAAAGCCATAAAACAGGCTTACTAAATTGACTAAGAGAGTAATTATTCATAGCTCAGCCACCTACATGATCTTCATGGTCTTTTACTGTTGACATCTTTCCGGATTGTCAATATTACCATTATCTTCTAATTCATGCGTTGGATCATCGATATTCTCAATTATATCTATGCTTACTTGAAAAGCTTCATTTCTAAAGACTTCTTATGAAGTTGTAGCAGACCCTGTAGCAGACGACTCTAAGGGACAGGATCGCGGGTATATAAACGGGAAGCACCCGCTTCTTGAGGCAGTTCTTGGGAGTCGAGCTACAGAGTCGGTCGGTGAATAGAGTCAATACCGGGATAACGCTGTTAAAATATAAAAAGATAAGTTGAAAATAAAACGTCGTTCAAATACCAAAGTAAGAAGTCTTTATAATACTTTATTATATTTCCGTAAATTTCGAACCTACCGCATGATGTTAGCTCTTACCTATCCCCATGTAAAATATTGTTACATATGGTGGCCCATGGGGGGAATCCTCTACTAAGGCCCGTGTTAGGCTTAGCGTTCACCACGCGGTTGGGCTGTTATGGTTATTGTTTCGCCTTGGCTTTTGTACATCCCAACGTTTAGGACAACTGCATAATGTCATTTATGCCGTCGTTAGTATTTAACGCCACACGTGGCCTCTCTAATAATGGTCGTTTGGTAGTTACCCAGTTACTTGAAGAGATACTATTTTACGTAACTATGTTTATAGTAGGAGTATGTGAGTTAATGGATTTATTCATATGCAACCCATATTGCTTTAAGACCTTCACACTATTAGTCGCCTTAAAGGTTATGAAGTTTGCAATCTGTACGATTTTACGGCCGCACACGAACGATTCCTTTCATAAGTGTTGGGGTCTCCTAATGGACTTTCCCTTTATCGTACTCAAATATATTTTTAGTTGTTTCTGCCTTAAGATTCGCTATGTGATATATCCTGTTTTGCGTCTTTTTAATTCCCTGATGGATCTTATTTTTGCTTGGATGAGTACAAGTTTGATAACAGGGAACAATCCAACACCCGTTGGTCCTGGTCCTACGGTTACTGCTCCGTCAGGTCCTCATCCAGGCAATACGGACTTGGCTGCCTTAGTCCTCTCAATACAACAAATCCAACAGGCATTGCAGGAACTAACTATTGCCGTTAAAGCCCAGAGACCTATGCCACCTTCTGTCGATTTTACTACCAATTCCCAGCGGTTGTCGAGTATTTTTGGGTCCGATACTGCCTCACAGAAGGGACCACAGGAACACCGCCATGTTCATTGGGGCGAGACTACGTCCTGCCAAGCTGGAGACATAACCACTCAAGTGGGGCAAAATCAGAGCAGCATCCCCTCTGGTCCCAGTCACTGGACTTCAGAATTCGAGGCCACCTCGACGCCTTGTCAACCTCGGCTTTCGTATGATACCATCCCTGAGACTCCCAGTTGTGAAATGGGCATGGGACAAGCTTCTATGTCCCACGAAATACACACATCCACCCCTGTAACCACGAAAATGTCTCTCCCAAGTTTTTCAGATAATTCTGATGATAATCCAAAAAAGTACTTAGAGGACTTGGGTACATACATCCGACTACGACGAATATCAGAGGTGGACCTGAAATGGATTTTACAACAATCTCTTTTGGACCGGGCCGCTGTATGGTTTAATGGCTTAAGAAGCGCTCTTGGCCCGTTTGATCTGCGTTGGGACCGATTTACCGCTGCATTTAATGATAAGTATCTTTCCGAGGACCGTGACAATACTATTCGTATGAATATGGTACAAGACAGACAACAAGAGGGGGAATCCCTCCTCGATTACGAACTACGAATGTTACGCCGCAATCAGGGCTTACGAAATCCATACAGTGAATCCGAAATGCTTCGACTTATTTTAACTAATATATTACCTTGTTATAAAGCATCCTTCTCTCCTGCCTGGTGCACATCTTTGAACATCTTCGAAAACGAGGCCCGTCGGTTAACGTCCCATGATGCCGTACCACAACACTCTCCAAAACGAGTACAGTTTAGTGACGGAAGTGTTCCACTAGTTGAGGCGCGTAGTTATAACAGCAACAGGAGTCAGTCCCGAGGCAGGGGTAATATTAGTAATAACCGGTATTTCCGTAATAGTGGGCCGAGTTATTTCAACCGTAATCAACCTTTACCGAGCAATGGGAGTGGTGTTCAGCAGTCACCTGTTCGGGAACCGTCGGGAACGCCCTCCCGACCTCCTCGTTTCGCTACACCACCTCGACCTACAGGCACCAACCAGGGCGCTTCTCGGTCACCGGCCAACCAGGAAAACTAAATACGGAGGCGGAGCCAGCAGGTACCCGTACTTCTCCGAAAGGAAACCCTGCACTATTAACACTTGGAAAAGGATTTGGCTTGAAGTTAACTATTAATAATATTACTAATCTTGCTTTTATCGACTCTGGGGCTAACTGCTGTTTTATGAGCCTGAGAATGGTGAGGACTCTAGGATTATATGGGTCGATGACGCGGACTAAGGATATCTCTGCAACTGGTTTCATTTCGGACCTACCGTTGGTCGGTAAGATTAATATTGGCGTTCGTTTGGAAGGAGGACTTGTGATGAGTGAGACGGAATTTGATGTTGCTGAATATCTACCATACCCCATCGTTCTGGGTAGCAACTTTTTGGTTGACCATGATATCATCACGGATTGGGGTAAGCACGTAGCCTGTATAGGAGGAAATACCATATCCTTATATGAAATGGAAACACCACATCACACTATGGAACCGTTGTCAACAGAGTTAACCTCACAAGTTGCATCAATCATAGGCCCGTCCGTAACTTCCCTACAAAAGGACGAGCTTCTTGACCTTTTTAAACAGTTTCCGGATGTCGTCACTGAACGCACGGGACGAACCACTTGGATCAAACACAAAATCAAGTTAATACCTGGGGCCATGCCTGTCGTGAGACGACCATACCGTACCAGTCCCCGCAATAGGAAGCTGATTGAAGAGCAAATAGAGGAAATGTTGCAACAAGGGGTTATTGCTCCTTCAAACAGCCCTTTCGCCAGTCCTGCAATCGTTGTCCCGAAGAAGGACAGCCCTGAGGGTCGGTTCTGTGTTGACAGTCGGGATGTCAATAAGATAACCATTACTGATCCGTATCCCCTGCCAAGGATCGACGATATTTTGGATACATTTCAACAACCCGCATACATATCAAAATTTGATCTCCGGTCAGGTTTCTGGGAAATACCGATGGACCCCAAGAGTGCTAAGTATACTGCCTTTATTACACATAAAGGAAAGTTCCAATTCACTGTAATGCCATTTGGGTTAAAGAATTCCCCAGCTACTTTTCAACGTCTCATGGATATGGTCCTGAAACATGGTCGACACCTGGGGATCGTTGCTTATCTGGATGATATCATTGTCATCTCCCGTTCTTGGAAGGATCATATGACGGCTTTACGGTATTTATTAACACGTCTGAGGAAAGCCGGTCTAACGCTAAAACTCACGAAGTGTGAGATTGCCTGTAGTTCGGTGAAGGTACTAGGATACGAAGTTTCCAGGAATGGGATAGCCATTGATGAGGACAAAGTGAAAGAAATTAGGGCCGTGAAACCACCCCGGAACATTTCCGAGTTATCTACTTTCCTTGGGATGGTAACTTGGCACGCGAAATTTATACCTAATCTCACAGACGTGGTAGCACCCCTCCAAAAATTGAGGAGGAAAAATGTTCCCTGGACGTGGGGGAATCGGGAAGATACAGCATTTGAAAGTATCAAGTCTAAAATCGCCGATGCTGTCCTACTCCAAGTACCCGACCCCGAATCCGACTATATCCTCACTACGGACGCTAGCGAACATGCCGTGGGTGCTATGCTCTCGCAGATTCAGGATGGAAGGGAGGTCCCACTGGCTTATTATAGCAAGTCCTTTCAAGGGGCGGAATTTAATTATGGTATCCCTGAGAAAGAATGCCTCGCTGTCGTCAAGGCTATCCGGAAGTTCCGTCCTTATTTAGAAGGCCGTCACTTCACAGTCATCACTGATCATAAGGCCCTTACCTGGCTGTTTACGTTGAAAGATCAAAAAAGTAAACTCCTGAGATGGGCCATCGAGTTACAAGAGTATGATTTCGATATCCTTCACTGCCCGGGTAAAACTAACCGAGTCGCTGATGCGTTATCTCGCCCTATTCAGGCATTTCAACAAAGTGAGAAAGTCCCGATTAAAACCTTCTTGTCCATTTTTCTCACAGCCGACCAGCATGAAATACAACCCTTATCATTAAAGGACATTCGGGAGGCCCAGGAAGCTGATGACGATTGGACTACTGTACGGACAGGTCTCAGAAATGGGAAGGAGCACACGCTCTATGAGCTCCGGGACGATTTATTATACCGAAAGAGTTCTGCCTTCCACGTTGCCAAGCCAGTGGTACCAAAATCCCTACATCCTCGTCTCTTGGATATGTACCATTGCCATCCGCTTTCTGGTCATAGAGGTGGTCTAGCCACCGAACGAAAGATAATGGGCCGATATTACTTCCCACACTTTCGACCTATTATTCGGCGGTTCGTAAAAGAATGCCTGATATGTCAGCAATATAAGGCCCGCAACACTCGTCAGCCAGGTCGGATGTTGCCTAATACCAGAGCCTTTGGACCAAATCAATTAGTAGGAATCGACATGATGGGTCCGTTACCACCTACACAACGCCAGAATCGCTTCCTTGTAGTCATTGTGGATTATTTCACCAAATATGTGGAACTTTATGCTGTCCGTAATATTACTGCCGTCACTGTGGGAAATGTCTTCCTGAAGTACATTTCCCGCCATGGGTCTCCTGAAGCTGTGTGTTCCGACAATGGCCCGCAATTTACATCGTCCCTTTGGGCACATGTTTGCCGTCTTATGAAAATAAAACCTACCTTTACCACGCCATACCATCCGCAGACTAATTTAACTGAACGGGTCAATCGTGTTCTCGGCGAACTCATGAGCATGTACGTTGGTAACACTCATAACCGGTGGGACATTGGTCTCGAGATGCACCAGCTAGCCATAAATTCAGTTGTTCATCTAACCACCGGATTTTCGCCCTTCGCCTTGCAGTACGGACGTGAACCACGTCTGCCATGGGATTGTGAAGAGTCTCCCCGATCCTTCACAGGACTTGATGTCACAGTACCGGATCTGATCGCTTTTGAACGAGGGCCGATAAAGGAGTTGCAAGCCATTCGGGATGAGGCCGAAGTGTTTTCCCGTCTTGCACAGGCCCGGCAGAAGCATTATTACGATCTTCATTATAGTGGGACAGAGTTGGAACCAGGACAGCTCGTTTGGAAACGATCCCATAAGCTATCGAAAGCAGCCACGGGTTTTACCGCCAAGTTAGCTCCAGCCTGGGAGGGTCCGTACCGCATCGTGGAAAAACGGGGACCGTTGACATACTTCTTACGCCATGGAATCACCGGTGTTCCCTCAGGCACTTGGCATATAAACGAACTCAAACTTTTTATAACCCAAGATGAATTTCCTGTCCCTCCTGATACAACCGACGATCATTGGATGACCAAGGCAACGACAATACTTTTAACCTTAATTTAAATACCACTTTTAATAGAGCCTTCAGCGAGGTCGTGTCACCGGGAAGCCCTCAGATGAGCGGTTCCCGTATGAGCGGATTCCATATTAGCGGTCCTCATATCAGCAGTTCCCTAAATAGCGGTTTCCCGAAATGGCAGTTTACCCGTTACAACAGTTACCGATACAGCGGTTCTCGTAAACGCGGTGTACCATTACAGCGGTTCTTGTAAACGCGGCGTACCATTACAGCAGTTCTCAAAAGAGCAGAAAAACAGGAATGCGAAAAACGACTGTTGTTTGTTATGAAGTACGCTGTGTAAAATGAACTTAAATAGAACTAGGCCAGATATGGTTTGCTTCAAGTTGATTATTTGAACCCCCAATAGTGTTAGGTTAGGTTAGGTTAGGTTATGTTAGGTTTGGTTAGGTTAGGTTAGGTTAGGTTTGGTTTGGATTGGTTTGGTTAGGTTAGGTTTGGTTAGGTTAGGTTAGGTTAGGTTAGGTTAGGTTTGGTTAGGTTTGGTTAGGTTTGGTTAGGTTTGGTTAGGTTTGGTTAGGTTAGGTTAGGTTAGGTTAGGTTAGGTTAGGTTTGGTTTGGTGTGGTTTGGTAAGGTTTGGTTAGGTTAGGTTAGGTTAGGTTAGGTTTGGTTAGGTTAGGTTAGGTTGGGTTGGGTTGGGTTGGGTTGGGTTCGGTTCGGTTCGGTTGGGTTTTTAGGTTTTGTTTTGATTGGTTAGACTTAGGTTAGTAATATTGGAAATGGTGTAACAATGTTACGCCTTTTCCAAAATATTGTTGTTTATCTTCTTTCACTTCCCAAATAATAATATGCCTTTTCCAAAAAAATACTGTTTACAATTATCTACTTCCGAAATAAAATAAGCTTTCTTGAAATATTTTCTATTCTGGTATTAGAATTGTAAACTGATACAGCCTGAAGAATAGTGTAATATTGAAGTGTACTTTAAAAACACGGTCCGTTAGTAGGTCACATTACTGACTAAATGATCACAGAATAAGGTAGTTTTCGAAAACAACGAATATAACTGTATTGTTAAGAAATACTCGAAACTGAAGACAAACACTGCTATTTCCCAAAATAGCAGCCGCTATTTCTAAAACAGCGGCCGCTATTTCTAAAACAGCAGCCGCTATTTCTAAAACAGCAGTTTTGAAGAACGCCGCTGTTTTTTTGGAATCGCGGCTGCTATTTCGAGAACTGCTCTACCGGGAACTGCTCATACGAGGTACACCCGTGTCACCACCTACCGATACGGTTCCACCCGTCACCCAGGATAACAGTTCCATAATGATATCATCCCCAGACGAGTCACTATTGGGTGATGTTTCTGATCCAGAGGACCAAGAAGAGACTCCGTCTTTGTCGTCCCCCGACCCTTTGCTGGTTCCATTTGACTTGGGATGGACACGGGAAGTAGTAAAACGAAAAAAACCATCACCCACCGGCCAAACGCATGCGGTGTATTATCACACCGTAGGGCCGTTACAACAGAAATTACGTTCCTGGCCCGACTATATGGAAGTACAACACGTCTTTCCTGGTTTGCAACGCCATAACTTTAATTGGCAACCTTCACCTGTTCCGGGTGCTCCTCCGCATCTGGAAATCTTCCGGGACGCGCGATAGTTATGTCTCGTTTTATTCATACATATTTTCCATAGATGTCCACTGAATGTCCACCCGTCTTCGAAAACACCGTGCAGGTGACCTTACGACGTCAAGAGAATGTGGTGTTACGCTCCGTAGGCGTAAGAACATCTTCCCCGTCTCGACGTGTCTACCTTGCTCAAACGACGAATCAAGACGAAGTTCTTTCAGAAAACTCTTCCCCGCCCCGCTCATGGCGCCCAAGGCAGTCTCAGGGAAGGATAGAGTTACCGGATCGAGAACGTTCACCCCGACGCCTTAGGGATAACCAAGATGAATCACCGCGTCGCCATAGATCTCATCAACAAGCATGTCGCGAATGTGGCATGATGGGCCATTATACGTCAGCTTGCCCCTACCTACGTCGGTGCTATCGATGTGGACATCGTGGACACCTCGTAACAATGTGCCCACACCCACGACGTGTACTAAGGAACAATCCCCAACGGCAAGCCTGGGGGTATGAAACTTTACCTGTGGATCGGCTGCCTCGTCCACAAAGACGTTAATATAGCCCTTGTTAGTATGTTAATTGTAAATCAGTATTCACAGTATTCATAAACAAAAAAAAAGTTCCTAACCCATTATATAAGTTTAATAACAAATATTTTGTTTAATAATCCATAAATATGTTACAATGTAATTGAATATGACTGACAGCGTTACCACCGATATTGAGGGGGAATAATGTAGCAGACCCTGTAGCAGACGACTCTAAGGGACAGGATCGCGGGTATATAAACGGGAAGCACCCGCTTCTTGAGGCAGTTCTTGGGAGTCGAGCTACAGAGTCGGTCGGTGAATAGAGTCAATACCGGGATAACGCTGTTAAAATATAAAAAGATAAGTTGAAAATAAAACGTCGTTCAAATACCAAAGTAAGAAGTCTTTATAATACTTTATTATATTTCCGTAAATTTCGAACCTACCGCATGATGTTAGCTCTTACCTATCCCCATGTAAAATATTGTTACAAAGTGTTCTCCGCAACCACCCAATTGCATTACTTTTCAAATAATGTAAACGAAACTGACAATAAATATTTTGAAGATATTTATTTCTGTTTGACGGCTAGCTTGATTAATGACTACTTCATAGCTAAATAAAGTGATATCGGGGATCGATGTAGCAGTTAGTGGCGAAAGTTGTTGGGTCATGATTGAACTGGGCAATGCATGGCTCTGTGCTAAACCTCTCATGCCATTTTTGCTATGTGAGTGCTATTGGATCACGTATAATGTAATGAAATTCTAAATTAAATTTTTTCAATCGCTATATATACTTTTGAACCAGATTCATTAAATCTTAAGTAAAACAATGAAAGTATTACGTTTCCATTAAGTAATTTCCGTTTGTTACCGTCTTCACGTACGCAAAAATCACTTCCTCAAAAGTGATTACCTCAAACAAAATTATTATTCCCGGGGGCTAAGTCTGACCGTTTTATTTCAGCGAGCCATTCATGACATAGCCATTTGTTTAAAAGTGGGAATCTTAATAACAGTAAAACAGCGAGTATTAATTAAGAAATAATTACGAGAAGAATAAATAAAAAACATGCCTGTGAAGTTTATTTGATGTTGAAATACTTCTACATTCGGGAACGGATCAAATATTAACCATTTTAAGCTTTGTTTTAAACTATGTTTCGGTTATTTTGCAAAATTCAGGTTTTTATTTAATTAAAACGTACAAAATAAATCTTAAATAATTTTATACCTTTTAAAAAAGAATTTTCTCAAAGTATATGGACAAAATTGTCCATTATTACGATGCGATAAGCGTTAAATTTTGAAAATGCAGAAAATGCAACTTGCATTTCCCGCCTATTTTTAACTTTATTGATTTTTAGTTTCTCCGTCCGCCTCTTGGTGGTCAATGTCTGGTTTTCCCCATAGTATATGAAATTGGTAATAAGAGCAAAATCGGCCTCCAAAAAGCGCGTGTTTTACTTGAGAAAAGATCGCCTAGACTTATTGTAGTATTCTAATGTCTATGTGCAAAATCGTTTAACACATTCTTCCGATGTCTCTTTTGCGCATGGCCTTCGGTATAATTTTGGAAATTTTTCAGGATCTCTTAGTAGCAATACAATGTTCAAAATCTGTGATGACTTTAAAACCTGGGAGCTAGAAAGGTTGGTATTTTTCATTCGTGCTTTGTTTACATTTATAATCTCCGAAGGGCTCCTCCTCCTAATCAGTAGGCTGGGTATATAATGTCTGTTGGCTTATGTCTTAAAGAAACATGTGATTCTTCATCCACAACCTGCTAATGGTAGCTTTCAAGAGATTTTAATTTGATTGCACAATGTTGACTTCCGCGTTATGGGTGTCAAGTATAGCATAAGCTAGCCAAATCAATATAACCAAAACGTCCTCGATAATTCCATCAGATTTGAAATTAAGATATTTGCCTATAACTTCCATCATTTCTTCTTGAAATTTACTCTCTGTTTTTTTATTTTCAATTCCAAGGGCTTTAGAAATCATGCCTGTTCTCCTGTTTTGCCAACTTTTTAAAAAACAACCATAACCGGCAATTTTAACATTTCTTCCACTAGGATTTTCAATTTACTTGAGGTTTAGAAAATTAGCATACATAATTTTAGATAGTTTTTCGAGATCGCAATTTTCTTTTGGCTTCTGGAACATAGTTTTCCTATTTTCATATAGTGAGGCCACCTTGAATTACTCTTTAGTCTTTTCACTATTAAGGATAGTTGTTAAGCTTCGGCAGATGCTTAGGTTAGCTTTAAAATTTTACGCATCTGATTTTGATGACATCTAAACAAGTAAATTTTTAGTTTTATTATTCTAATTTTTTAATTTAAAAAAATTCAGTTATTATTATAAACTTACGTAAACATAACATCAGACCGAAAAAACATAACTCTGTACGGAGCTGACATGAATCTGCTAGAATAACCAGGAGCAGACGTAAAGAAAATAGTTTCGGAAAAGGGAAGGCCACAGGCTTAGTGTGGAAATCCCTTCATAGACAAAAGCTTAGTTTATTTATTTATTCATCCACGAGTTCCCGTAAAAACGCGATTCTGGAAATTTTTTTTACTCCGTGTGGGATGACGAGCTAGATATTGTAATAAACCTTACTGCTCCAGGTAATAGTATTTGGACAGGAAGGGAGGAGGGTTTGGGACTAAATTTTGAGGAATTTTCTGAGTCCAAGTTTAAAAGCGGCTAATGAGGGGGCCAAAACTCGCTCAGAGGGGAGAGAATTCCAGATGGGAGTAACTCGCCGAAAAAAGGAGTACTTCAGTTAAGTAAATACTTTAGCAGAAAGAATGACAAGTACCTTGGCAGTGGGACATAATTCGCATAAAAAAGCCTTTCTACATAATCGTATAAAAAATTAATTTGGTTAATAAAAATTAAATGTTTCAAAGTTTTTGTATTTAAAAAAACATTTACTGAAAAGGTTTGACAGTCTTGTATTAATGATGATTATGTAAAATGATATCACATTTATGAACACATTTTAAATGTGTATTTAGTCTAATCGGGTTTTTCCATACTCCCAATCTAGCCTCATAACTTCGAATTGACATACATTTTGCCATTTGGCCCCCAGAAGCATCTTCTGAACGGTGAATCTCCCTTGTGAATATATATATTTATTTGAATGCAATATATGATAAATTATTACAAGTTTAGATTACTTGTTAAGTTCTTCCATCTATTTAAATAGAAAAACCTGAGGTTGTGGTTTTTTCTCGTTGTTCCCTTTTCGAGAAACGTTTGTTTCGTAGCTGAACTTCGTTCAGATGCGAATGAAGTAGAGGGGCCGGTATTTCAGATGGAGGGATTTTCTTGGTTGGTCAAGTTATTCTTCAATTCTCCAAAAAAAACATCTAAATGAATTATAAATTCTGTACCTCCAAACGTTGTGATTATACTCTCTCCTAAACACTACATCCTTTATAAACAGAATAGGTTTAAAAAAGTCCACTTTATGCTTTTCATTTGGTCATCATCGGTTTCTTGACCATTTTAGGTAATTGTGAATGTGTTGTAAACTCCACGAAAATGATCAACTAGATTCTCCTACATATGTTTGCATTAATTTTTAAATAATGTTTTAAAGTTCTAGTAAGAACTTGAAACAAAAGCACCTATAATATTGCTGTAAAACAGTCTCACAATTAAAAATATAAATAAAATAGCGTGACATTTTAACAATAGGACTACAATAGTATGACATTTTAAAAATATAAATAAAATAGTTCCAGATTTTAACAATATAAATAAAATAGTTGAACATTTTAAAAATATTAATAAAATAGTTTCAGATTTTAACAATATAAATAAAATAGTTGAACATTTTAAAAATATAAATAAAATAGTTCCAGATTTTATAAATATAAATAAAATATTGCCACAACATTATAAAAATAGGAATAAAATAGGGTGGCATTTAAAAAAGGAATAAAATAGTTTTAATGTGGCACTATATTATTTATAGTTTTAAAATAATCTGAATCACTTTTGTTTCAATTAAGTAAAAAAAATGTTTTATTGTAACATTCCTATTTTTAAAATGAGATAAAGTAAAAAACTTACTAGAAAAATTAAACGAATAGAAAGGTTTTTTTCATTCTTAAATTCCTTATTTTTTATTTTAAATTTAGAAGTTCCAACGATTCCCTAATATTTTATTAATATTTATTGTAACATTCCTATTTTTAAAATGAGATAAAGTAAAAAACTTACTAGAAAAATTAAACGAAGAGAAAGGTTTTTTCATTCTTAAATTCCTTATTTTTTATTTTAAATTTAGAAGTTCCAACGATTCCCTAATATTCTATTAATTCTTGAAGTTCTTTTATCTAATTTCATCCTTCAGCCCTTTAAAGAGGGAATGACCATCGTCTACTATACGGATTGACACACCAAGTTTTGCAGCGTTTCATACTTCGCGGGAAATTTAGGTTCTAAATCGCGCCCCTAGCGGTCGCATTCGGCGAATTAAAAGGTATTAAAAATATTCGCGAAGGTTGGAGCTTTTGAACTAACCAACCATCTATTACATAATTTGAATCCTGACTGCTTGACTTGACAATCAAAGTCCAGTCAAACTCAATATGCTTTCCCGTCATTTTCACAAGCAAATCACAGACCAAACGATAGTTATACCACAAAAAGATTAAGTAAGCCAGTGCACAAAAAGATTCCATAGATCTGAGCACCAACACAAGTCCTATGCTTATCGGTAATCAAGCATAATTACCTGCCATCGATAATCTAGCTTAATTACCTGCCATCGGTAATCTAGCTTAATTGCCTTTCATCGGTAATCTAGCTTAATTACCTTTCATTGGTAATCTAGCTTAATTACATTTCATCGGTAATCTAGCTTAATTACCTTTCATCGGTAATCTAGCTTAATTACCTCTCATCGTTCATCTACGTTAATTGCGTGTCATCGGTAATCTAGTTTAATCACCTTTAATTGTTACTTTCCCTACGTATTGAAGACGGCATCAGTTTCGAAATTATCAGCAAAATCGACTTATTATAACACCAGCTTATTTGCTAATTCTAATTCCTTCCTTGAAAGTGTTCTATATTTCAATGTCATTCTTTTTTGCAAGGAAAGATAGTAAAATCAGATAAAAGTCCGCGGTAAGACACCGTAAGTGCAAGAGTTTCTCCACGGTAAACACAGTAAGTCCAACAGTATGACATATAGGGTGAAACAACGTAAGTCTGAGCATGATTAAAAAACATTAAATGTAGCACTTGAACCTAATTTTTCTCAATAACCTTAAATTTTTTCCTAGAAAAAGGTTTATATTTTGATATAAAAGCGTTCCCAAAAGAAAAAAAAAAGAATAATTAATTTTAAAACGGTGGCGATAAAATGGGTAAAATGGAGAAAAACTCCCATGTTTTTTCTATGGGAAAATTTGAACGTTTTCACCAAAAGGTCTGATTAATTTTATAAAATAAACTAATACACGGAAACATAAATAAAACAAGCTGGCCGGGAATTGGATGTTTGGAGGTGCTTTGGAAAAGGGGGAGGAAATAGGGGATGAATTTTGTGCTAGCGACGGGGTGACACATATGAGAAACATTCGATCGTAAATGTATCCGTTAAGGCTTCTCGCTTCTTATTGGTTAATAATTTCGTCTGCTCCAGAGCTCCTAAAATTACTGTTAGGGACAGGCACGGGCTAAGAAGTCGTGTTATTTGAACTTATTACTAATAACAACCAACGCGTTTAACAAAAAAATCACGCTTTAACTTAAAAATGAGTGTGAAAGTTAGTAATAGGTATTGCGTAAATGACTGCCAAAGTGTTTCGCGCCTATTTGATAGAAAGATTGGCTTTTATATATTCCTAAGTGACTATGCTCGTCGGCTAGAGTGGATCGCTAGGGTTCAAATGAGTTTTGATAAAGAAGTGTCAGGAATGTTTACCAAAAGAAAAAGATTCGAACCTAAGATTCGAATATCGTGCCACTTGATGTTGATCCTACTGGACTTTTACAAAATATTGGAGGGGAAGTTGAAGTCGAATCCTCATTAAAAGCAAAAAATACTAATACTGAGGCGGAGCCACCATTCGAAAAGCTAAAGGAGTTACATTTAGGTAAGTATTGGCATAATCGAGTAAAAATGAAGCTATATTAATCATGGATTTTTAGATCATACCTACCATTCACACTTAAGGAATCAAGTTAAACACCTTATAACGGAAATAGATATGTTGCGAAGTAAAGAGAAGACCTTAGTTGAAGACGTAAAGAAATCCCTCAACAAGATTCACATTTTGGAAGTTGAAAATAATCAATATAAACAGGAAATATTGCAACTCAGGGAAGAAGCTAAGAATAGAAATGAGGAAGCAAGAAAAAACAAGTTTCGTCTGGCTAAAATATCTAGCCAAAAAGAAGTTCTGAGGTTTTATACAGGATTTTCTTGTATAGAAGACTTTAACGTACTTTATCGGCAAGTTGAGCCATCATTGCCAACAATATCATTATATAACAATGGAAAAGGTTATGCAAGATCCTCAGACAAGAATGAATCATCTCGCGGCCGGAAAATGTCGTGAGATTTTAAAGAACAGTTGTTTCTAACGCTTGGATTGCTAAACAAAGATCTAGCATTTCGTTTTCAAATTTCTGCCGCAACAGTTAGCAACTATGTGACAACATGGCTAGATTTGTTACATAGAAAGCTAAGCATTATTCCAATTTGGCCTTCGAGGGATGTTGTCAACGAACACATACCAAATGAATTCAAAGAAAAATTCCCCAGTACTCGTGTAATAATAGACTGTACGGAATTTTTCATTGAAAGACCTGCTGATTACAACACGCAATGTGATACATACTCTAATTACAAGCGACATACAACAGCGAAAGGATTGATCGGGGCAACACCAAATGGATTTGTATCGTTTGTCGCACCTCTCGCTCCTGGCAGAGAAAGTGACACGGAGTTGACTGCTACCAGTGGCCTCTTGGATCTTTTAGAAAAGGGCGACTCTGTTATGGCGGATAGGGGCTTTTTATTACATGATCTACTGGCGGCAAAAGGTGTGTAACTTAACATTCCCCCTTTTCTAGGGGACAAGAAACAGCTTTCAGCGGCTGAAGAACAACGTACTAGAGATATCGCAACAGTTAGAATACATATTGAGAGGGTAATTAAGGAGCTAAAGAGTTTTAGGATATTAAAGTATACCTTCCCTAATTCTATGCATTCAAGCTTAGAAAAAATTTGGTTGGTATGTTGTTACCTGTTAAACTTCATAAATGAACCATTTTTAAACAGAAATGAAAAGCAAGCCGCGAGAGATGAAGAATTTTAAAGTTTTATGAAATTAAATTTTGTACAAAAATAAAATAGCAATTCTGAGAGAGCGGTAGCTCTCTTAGATAAGACTTCATACTGCTCTTAATGTATAAGGAAGGTTCTTTGTTTGGATGTACTTTTTTTGTATTGCATTAATTGTTCTGAATAAATTCCACAGAACTACAATTCGGGCCCTCAATATGTGGTTAAAATTTCAAAGAGATCCATTAATTAGTCTAATTTATAAAAAATAAAGTTGCTAAGGGTGGTTTTCATTTCCATAAAATTAATCACACCTTTTGATGAAAAACAGGAATTTTTCCCATAGAAATAACATGGGAAATTTTTGGAAAAAAACAAATCGGTTATTCGTGATTTAGAAAAACTATACGTTGGTTAGTTTTGGGAACGATCTTAAATGAAACTTTACACTATAATCTAGGACCATTTTTCTTGTTATTAAGAAAAATTAGTTTTAAGTATGTTTAATTTAAATTTTAACAAGTTGGGAAAGCCAAAATATTACCTCTCCGAGTGGAGATGACTATCACTACCCCTTAAACAACCTAAATATATGCATCTATCGCTTTTTTTAATTCTTTGCAAGTGCAGGAATTGAATTTTAAAATAGTCTATTGTTCAAGCCTTTTCAATATCTCTCAATTGCTGTGGAAACTCTACTCTCTCGCTATACCTCAACCGCATTCTTAGTCTACCAGTATGATTTGTAACATTTGTCCATATCAAAGCTGAATCATACCTCGCCACACAAAAAGCAAATGTGCCCAAATCATGGAAGCCACAACCCAATCACACATAAGCTAGGCTCCCACTTAACCAAAATAATTATTAAACAGTTAAATACTCACAAAGGTTGGCAAAATCAATCTCCTTCAGTAATACGTAAGGCTTAATTATATTATTTGCCGAACAAAATTAATCGAGCAAATCTAACACTTAACTTCTTCCTTCGAAATTCTATCAAAGAATGATTCAACTGTTTAAAAAAAGGTTTTTTTCGCAAATAGGGCGCTATCATATCAACCGCAATTCCGTCATATTTAAAAAATATACATGGCCAACACTTTTTTAGACACAATAGTGGAAGTTTTAGTCTCATTTAAAACATGTAAAACAATTATCTCATCTACAAATAGCTTACACATGTCTTTTTTTACCAATATCTAGCCGTTTGAATTTTTCTAAAGCAATCTTACCACCAAAATATTTTTTGATATAGAATAAATGTTCTATGTTCTTCATTTTTGAAAATATATTTTTTAGCGTTTGTAATGATTACTCTCTACACCTACACTAATCTAACAAGGAGTATAAATCCACTAGTGGAAGCGGTGTTTTTATTGAAAATATATTTTTTAAGCATTAAATCTAACTGGGAGTAATATGAAAGGAGTAGAAGCTTATCTGTCTTAGGAAATATGAAATTTTATCTTAACAGTTCGTTAAATCATAAGTTTATAACGAAAAAACGCGGAAGGGGAAAACGAGCAGACAACAACGATTTTTGGGGGTAGAAGTTTAAGAGCGCCATCTGTCGTCCGTGCCAAAGTTGAACTTCCACTCGAAGGCAATGGGAAAGTGGATAAAATAATGCCATCAGCTATTTAACTGCGTCGATATATTTAACGACTTGACCCATGACATGCCCTTAACACTGGCTTCTATGAATCCTATTTATTCTTGGATGCTAGGAAACTTGGTAGACGTAACAGTCTGTACCAAGTACCCAAGCATCCTTCAATAAACGCCTGGCAACATTGTGGTACGCATGGTACAACTAAAAAATAGGATGTGTATTTATCTTTCGACTCACTCCAAGCCTTTAAGCCCTCAATACAGAGGATTTGAAACACTATCGTAATTCCTAGTGTCTCGAATCTCTACGTTCCTGTCCATTATGAACAGTGCTGAGAGAATGATACATCAGAAAGAGCCATTCAAATCGAATTGCCGAAAATATTATCCATATTTTCATTTCATATAACTGAGAAAACAAATTATTATGGTTCTGAGAGGAGCTTCCCATTTTGGTTGTTGTTCTCAAAAATATATCGCAATGCACGGGCCTCGATAGATATTGGAGGCAATGAAGGAAATATATCACAATGCATGGGCCTTGATAGATACAGGAGGCAATGTAGGAAATATAACGCAATGCACGGGCCTTGATAGATATAGGAGGCAATGATTTAACGACTTCGGTACTTGGGTTTATCTTTAATATTTAAATAAATATAATTATTTTTAATTATTTTAATCGCCAGTAAATAACTTTAAAAATAGTTAAATCGTTTAAAATAAAGTTGTTCCTATTATCTTTCGAAACTTTGCTAATATTGACGTTTAAAGTGAAGGGTACCCTTCTTGCCCGCTTTCTTCAAATTTTGGGGTATATATACGTTTCGATTCCATTATAATAATAGATAAAAACGCATTCGCGTGAACCTTTGGTGGAAGCCCTGCCATTGGGAGGCTAGACGTTTCTCGTAACCCTAGCTGATCGCCGCGTATATCTTAAAACCAAATAATAGATAAAAACGCATTCGCGTGAACCGATGGTGGAAGCCCTGCCATTGGGAGGCTAGACGTTTCTCGTAACCCTAGCCGCTCGCCGCGTATATCTTGAAACCAAACGATGACGGTGGAAAAGAAGCCAGAATGTACTGACCGGCGTCCATGTGGAATGGACAAAAGACCTGAAGATGGTGGTGCATAGAAGCTGGTGTCAATGTGGAATTGACGAAGAACAGAAGATGGTGGTGCATAGAAGCTGGTGTCAATGTGGAATTGACGAAGAACAGAAGATGGTAGTGTATAGAAGCTGGTGTCAATGTGGAATTGACGAAGAACAGAAGATGGTGGTGCATAGAAGCTGGAGTCAAAGTGAAATTGACGAAGAACAGAAGTTGGTGGTGCTTGGAAGCAAGCACGTACAGACTAGTGTCCATGTGGGATGGACAAAGACTAGCAGATTGTGGTCCTTAGAAGCCAGTTAGTAAAGACTGGTGTTGGTAGATGAATGACCAAATTTCCGTGAACCGCGAACGCGTTCCGGAAATCGGGTATTTGTTTGCTCCGATTTGTAAATTGCGAACGCGGTCACGTGGGGTCTGACAGACAGACAGACACACAGACACACAGAAAGACACACAGACACACAGACAGACACGGCCGGTGTAATACCTCTCCGTGACATACGTCACTCGGAGAGGTAAAAATTACCCCAATCTGCGATATTTTAGCATTTATACACTGTTTTATTGGGAAATATCAGCGTGACCAATATTGGGCATTTTTAACGTATAGTTGCCTCATAATAATCCGATTGTTTCTTCTTATTGCCTTTTGGTTGGAATGGCCTATCGATAGTGTGATAAGACGGTTTTAATATTGCCGTCGTGACGTTGATGCGGCCGCTGCGACGACTGGTAATTAAGGTAGATTACCGACGACTGGTAATTAAGGTAGATTACCGACGACTGGTAATTAAGGTAGATTACCGACGACTGGTAATTAAGGTAGATTACCGACGACTGGTAATTAAGGTAGATTACCGGATTACAGACGGCTGGTAATTAAGCCAGATTACCGACTTGTGGGTGTTTGTAGGTACTTGTGGGTGTTTGTAGGTACTTGTGGGTGCTTGTAGGTACTTGTGGGTGCTTGTAGGTACTTGTGGGTGCTTGTAGGTACTTGTGGGTGCTTGTAGGTACTTGTGGGTGCTTGTAGGTACTTGTAGGTACTTGTGGGTGCTTGTAGGTACTTGTGGGTGCTTGTAGGTACTTGTGGGTGCTTGTAGGTGCTTGTAGGTACTTGTGGGTGCTTGTAGGTACTTGTGGGTGTTTGTAGGTACTTGTGGGTGTTTGTAGGTACTTGTGGGTGTTTGTAGGTACTTGTGCGTGTTTGTAGGTACTTGTGCGTGTTTGTAGGTACTTGTGCGTGCTTGTAGGTACTTGTGCGCGTTTGTAGGTACTTGTGGGTGTTTGTAGGTACTTGTAGGTGTTTGTAGGTACTTGTAGGTAGTTGTGGGTGTTTGTAGGTACTTTTGGGTGTTTGTAGGTACTTGTGGGTGTTTGTAGGTACTTGTGGGTGTTTGTAGGTACTTGTGGGTGTTTGTAGGTACTTGTGGGTGTTTGTAGGTTCTTGTGGGTTCTTGTGGATACTTGAGGGTACTTGTGCGTACTTGAGGTTGCTTGTAGGTACTTGAGGGTGCTTGTGGGTACTTGTGGGTGTTTGTAGGTACTTGTGGGTGTTTGTAGGTACTTGTGGGTGCTTGTAGGTACTTGTGGGTGCTTGTAGGTACTTGTGGGTGCTTGTAGGTACTTGTGGGTGCTTGTAGGTACTTGTGGGTGCTTGTAGGTACTTGTGGGTGTTTGTAGGTACTTGTGGGTGTTTGTAGGTACTTGTGCGTGTTTGCAGGTACTTGTGCGTGTTTGTAGGTACTTGTGCGTGTTTGTAGGTACTTGTGGGTGTTTGTAGGTACTTGTGCGTGTTTGTAGGTACTTGTGGGTGTTTGTAGGTACTTGTGCGTGTTTGTAGGTACTTGTGCGTGTTTGTAGGTACTTGTAGGTACTTGTGGGTGCTTGTAGGTACTTGTGGGTGCTTGTAGGTACTTGTGGGTGTTTGTAGGTACTTGTGGGTGTTTGTAGGTACTTGTGGGTGTTTGTAGGTACTTGTGGGTACTTGAGGGTACTTGTGGGTACTTGAGGGTGCTTGTAGGTACTTGAGGGTGTTTGTAGGTACTTGAGGGTGTTTGTAGGTACTTGTGGGTGTTTGTAGGTACTTGTGGGTACTTGAGGGTACTTGTGGGTACTTGAGGGTGTTTGTAGGTACTTGTGGGTACTTGAGGGTACTTGTGGGTACTTGAGGGTGCTTGTAGGTACTTGAGGGTGTTAATATCTGATCCTTCAGTCAAGTGATAAGCTCAGTCTTATCGATACTTTTTAGGACTTGATTCTAATCAAGACATTTTTGATTAATTTTTATTGCATTGGAAAACACAAAAATTAAATTCACCCCATTTTTCTATCATAACTTGACATTAATACAATTTTAATTTTTTATCAAATTAAAATTAAAAAAATAGGAACATTTTTATTGCATTGAAAATCGGTAAATCACAAACATTAAATCAGCTAATTTTCCTATCATAATTGGAAATTAATGTAATTTTAATTTTGTGTAAAATTAAAAATAGGAACATTTTTATTGCACTAAATAATCACAGAAGTAAAATTTATCTAATTTTGGCATCATAGTCTCAAAGAAAAGAACTGGGTCAAATAAAACTCTTTCACAAAAGTGATCTTTCCCAGAATCAACAAAAAAAATCACACCAAGATAATCCACTTACACCTAATTGGCCTTGTACTTGATAGTAATAATTATGATTGGTGTTCAGTGACACATTTCCGCTCCCATCTCTCTTCAGGCAAATATTCAATTTCAATTCTTTTCTAGTTAGAGCTTCTTCAATCGAAACTCCAAGTTCTTTAGCCTTAGAGAGCGTTTTTATCTCTAAAAGTCCAAATTCTCCAATCGTTTCATCATAAACTAATCCATCGGGAGTGGCTCCCAAGATGGGAAAACCAGGGTTTATCATTAGCCCCACTTTGTAAATGTGTACTTTACTGTTTTTCAGGATGATGTACTTCTTTTTCGCAAGTTCTTCGTTCTCTATTCCTTCCCTGACATATTTCATTCTGCTAATGTCTGTTCCACCTTTAAGAGTATTTATAAACTGTTTGGTCACTTAGCCTTTCTCTTAACTATTTGTCCAAAATGTGACGCAGTCAATCTTTCTCTTCTCTCAGCTCTCCATAGCTGCGAGTTGGCTTGGTCTCTCGTTTTCTCTTCTATCTCATTTGCTTCATCTAATGAGACTATAAGTGACTCTGGAAACTCTGTTTCCTTGTTAAGAACTTGAATTTCTTTAGTTGGAAACGAGATTCGTGGGATTTCATATGTTGGCTCCTCAGATTGAATTTCTGCATTATAGTAACTAATTGGTGTGTAATTCAATGGTGCATGTTTACGCTCATTCAAAATCGATTGCCACATTGGACGCTTTTGAAGATATTTAAAGTCCTCTGATAGCCGCTGAATTTGTTTTTGATCTTCAAGAGGTGTCACTTGTTGAACTATCGATGAATAGCTGGATATGCAGAGTTTCCTTGCCCTTCTACTCTTAGAACTTTTTTTATCTGGGTTATGCTTCAAAAAATTCAAAATTCTAAATTTGGTTGTTGAGAGGTTCTTTCTCACATTTAACTTTCCCTATTTTTGGGCTATTTCCGTTGGAGAATAATCATTGGAAATAAACTTTGCTCCTTCCATTTTGCAGTCTACCAAAAACCATAAGGTGGCAGCCACGTGGCAGCATACCCCTCATTCACCAGACTTGCATTCGCAGATACCTTTAAGGACTTCGCCAAGTACTAAATGTATAACAATATGAACGTTAAAATTTTCTGCATTTTGTAAGATGCATGCACTCGGGATTTGACATGCGTGGCATTCTTAGATTTCTCGTGAGACAGTAAAACATTTGTCACTCTCTTTGCTTTGAACATTCTATACCCTTTGGTCTTGTGTTTCTGGCTCTTTCTACGGGTATGATATTCGTGAATAATGGTATCGTTAAAAGTATTCGGAACAGCCTTCAGCTGCTTTGTCCAGTTCCCCCTCGGTAAATTAAAATCATTGGTAACTTCTCTTAGAGGCTGTGGACTAGACTGCAAACTAGAATAAAAATTACCATTTACTTTTTATTATTGGGGCATAAGCCCTGGCTTATTTATTTATTTATTTATTTATTTGATACAACATCCGCAGGAAATAACTTACCTTAATGTTATATCATTTTCTGGTTTATCCATCTTGTTATGCTTGAATAATATTCGAATATCATTTAAATAATGACTAGAAGGGTATGATCACCAAAAGAAAAGAAGAAAAACTGAAAATGCATCAAAACATTCAAATTTAAAATTCAAGCTACTGGTCAACAAAATCAGTCAGGTTCCCCCACACCAAGACGAAAGTGTCGCAGCGGTGGCGGCGACGGAAAAATCGCGATCGACGCGGCAGTGTACATATGAAGTGGCTAGAGTACAACCCCACACCTGGGCGGCAAACCGCGCTGTTTTGCAGCGTTTGTACTGCGTTAAATTTGTATCGCCTCTGCTGCGAATATCGTGTGCATCACACGAACGCGGCAAATTCGCAGCGGCGGCGAACGTTTCGCGGTGTGCATCACACGAACGCGGCAAATTCGCAGCGGCGGCGAACGTTTCGCGGTGTGCATCACACGAACGCGGCAAATTCGCAGCGGCCGCGAACGTTTCACGGTGTGCATCACACGAACGCGGCAAATTCGCAGCGGCCACGAACGTTTCGCGGTGTGACGTGCTACTCACACCGCCGCGTTTAAGTTATCATATCGTTTCAAATGTATTCGACATCGGACGAGGAAGAAGCTCTCCTCTTACTTGCAGTAAATGAAGACACTAAAAGGTACAACACAATATGATGTGGGTATTTGAAAGGCGTGCCACAGGTAGCAATAGAAGAATGCCAGTGTTACGTTGTCAACGCGATACCTTCCTAGCTCTTAGCTGAGTGTCATAATCCTACCGGTCGTGTACAATAATCCCACTTACAAACTCGGGACCAGACTGAGGGGTGCACAATCTACTCCGATCAGTAACTAGTCATTAGGGATGGTAGAGGGATGAGAAGCATCATCTACATAAAGTGTCAAGCCGACGACGGTCGATACCTTGCGTCTAGTTTTGCCCCTTTCACGGACAAAGGTCTCGTAATGACTGCATCTTTGGCCTAGAACGACACGTTGTTGTTGAACCTATTGTTCATGGGACACTAATAACTCCTCTACATGTTCCTCTGGCTACTCATAGCTATACACATAAACCATCCCTGGGACGTTTCTTTACAGTGTACTTCTTTACGATTCAGTACTTAACGTGGCGCGCATATTTAATGCTTATGACACACTTCGACCCAAGTTATTGGTCTACACTGCACGAAACGACCCTATTTGTACTTATTGCGTAAATTACTAATGTCTACCATTATGGATATTGGGTAGGAAACGAAGGTATTGGGTCCACGATATTAACCTAGAGCGCCACAAATATGGAGAATACAACACGCTGATGCCACACCTTCGGAAGGACGAACAGCGCTTTCACATTTACTTCCGAATGAGTACTAGCACGTCTTTTGACGAATTATTGGGTCTGAACGACAATAGAATTAGGAAACAGGATACAAATTATCGAGAAGCTATCTCACCCGAAGGACGCCTTGCAATTACATTACTGTAAATATATTTGTCATATTTATTATCTGCGTGTAAAGTAAGGCCTATATGTACTGCAATGTATTTATTTTATTTCACATAATGAACAAGACACCATAGAGTGCGCGTTTAATTATCATTTAAGTTTGTATTAATTACTTAAATATGCGACTATTTATGCATATGGATTAAAGTTTTTAACAAATGATGCTGCGGGAAGGGTCGTCTGAACCATGGGCCTCACTGATGGTATAATCACGTGAGTCGCACGGCGATGGATGTCTGTAATCGGACGGAACTTGGTCACGACATTCCTCTAAATCCAGCAATTCCTGCTCCACAACGACATCTGCTATTTTAAGTTTAGCGATTGCCTGTCGTTTCGCCGTAAACCCTTTTAAAGTTTTGGCATGAGCCAGAAAAAGGGTGTCAGTCGCATCAAATACTGCCTTTGGTTTCGACTCGAAATAGCTGATCATGTCGTTGACGGCAGAGGGTGCAGAGCTCTTGCCAATTGTTTTTTTTCGGTGTGGCGTTACTTACTTCAGTGGTACATTCAACATCATTGATCCCGATGTTGTTCTATGGTAAACTAGCGCAAATGTCAGGACGCGATGAATGTGCACTGTCTAAGCCTGCTTCAGATGTAGTTATAGTTTCAGTAACACTATCGTCACAGTTGACATCGCTGACATTTGAAGACGTAGATGCAAACGACATGAATGGACTAAAGAACTCCATCTGCTCAGACCAGATCCATTTCTTGATGTTTGCAGCCTGGCCAGTCTTCGTTTTGGTGGACCTTATGTATTTCCCATAGCAATCCAATACTGCCTTTGGTTTCGACTCGAAATAGCTGATCATGTCGTTGACGGCAGAGGGTGCAGAGCTCTTGCCAATTGTTTTTTTTCGGTGTGGCGTTACTTACTTCAGTGGTACATTCAACATCATTGCTCCCGATGTTGTTCTATGGTAAACTAGCGCAAATGTCAGGACGCGATGAATGTGCACTGTCTAAGCCTGCTTCAGATGTAGTTATAGTTTCAGTAACACTATCGTCACAGTTGACATAGCTGACATTTGAAGACGTAGATGCAAACGACATGAATGGACTAAAGAACTCCATCTGCTCAGACCAGATCCATTTCTTGATGTTTGCAGCCTGGCCAGTCTTCGTTTTGGTGGACCTTATGTATTTCCCATAGCAATCCCTAAGATTCTTCCACTTCTTCTTAACGTCTTCTCCTGAAAGTACATAACATTTTACAGATATCTCGCCACTGGTGATACCTTTTACACCATTAGTCATAGCTTTCGGGTGGGATTCTCAACAGTGGCTGGAATATTGACAGAAGTATGTGAAGCAATATATGCAGTTTTAGAGCCTATATATTTACCGGAACCCACAGCTGATGTGTGGAGACGATCATCGGCAGGGTTTCAAACATCCTGGAACTTTCCGAACTGCATTGGCAGCGTGGACGGCAAACACATTACATTAAAGTGCCCGGACAAAACAGGTTCTAACTATTGGTGTTATTTTAATAAGTTTTCACTGGTGCTGATGGCAATTGTAGGCCCAGACTATAAATTTATATGTGTCGACATTGGTGGGTATTGCAAAAACAGCGATGGCGGTATATTTGAGGCCTCAAACAAGGGACCAAGATTTGAATCCAATATGATGAACGTTCCGGGACCCACACCATTACCAGGGCAAACTGCACCCACCCCATATGTTGTCATTGGGGATGAAGCATTTGCATTGAAACCATATTTAATGAGACCCTTCCCATATCGACGAAGTAGGTCCGATCCTGAGAAAGAGACATATAATGCACGACTATGCAGTGTAAGAAGGGTGGTAGAAAATACCTTTGGCATACTGGCTCAAAAATGGCGCATTTTTTACCGACCCATAGAAACAAAGGTGGCGACTTCAATTCTTATTGTAAAGGCCGCATGCGTCATGCACAATTATATACGTACTAAGGACTGCAATAGTGCCTTGCTTACACCTTTGGATCCTCCTGAGGCAGAACTTGGCGCTTTTGGTGCTGTTGATAATGATCCCAGACGTGCCACTACTATTGCTTTTGCAGTTCGAGACGCATTTGTGGCCTATTTTAATGCCACGGTCACAGACCCAAATGCCACATAGGTGTGTAATTACGAACTTACTGTAGTAAACCGACAACACTTTTCACACTTGCAAAAGGATAGCGCGTGCTTTTGTAACCACCAACTGTAATTATGCTTACTCATTAATTTCTAAATATGCCTGAATAAAAGAGTGTTGATACGCTAACTGCAGTCTCATTCCCCAATATGTTTCCATACATCCACCTTAGGCTAATCCGGAAGTTAGGCCTACCTTGGGATTCCAGGCGGCAGACCCGGGCAGAGTGAATTTACAAATTTACAATTTGTAAATTCTCTCTGATGGCGGCGAGTAACGAGAAAAAGTCTGTCGTCTGCCTTTGTAGCAGACGACAGATTGAATCTTCCCGTTACTCCCGTCCCATCTGCTCCATGAATCGCGAGATTAGCCGCACTTCTGGTGATAGGGAATAATATGGATTAGACAGTGAATTTGTTTGACGTTTAACCAATGGACTTATCCACTTCCAACATCTAGGCCTACTCCTAGTAAGTTACGTTAAATTACCAGTTATACCAAAGGATATGTCAATTCTACTTTGGTGCTTGCTTACAATAAAAACATACTACTTACCACTTTCATTTAAAGTAACGCCTATATCGCGCCATATTTTGTCCTTTTTGCGTATGTTTTTATAGTCCTCGTGTGACAAATCGTAAAGGCAGTGGTGTCCTTGGACCAATTCTATGAGTTGTTCGGTTTTTTCCGTCGTCATTTGACATGCAGATGCTAACTTCGCTTGGTAACTTTCTTTGGTTTATGAAACGGTTCTTTGCCGCATCGTTCGCAGCGCGACATTAATTACAGTAGATGGCGCTGTTTAATGTCCTTTGGTCGTCCAATGGGGAGCGCGCCGGTTCACGTGACTTTCTTTGAGGCTGCGGCAAAAACGGACGTTGGTGTGGGCAGCTATGCGAATTGAGTTGCCGCGTTGATCGCGATTTTTCCGTCGCCGCCACCGCTGCGACACTTTCGTCTTGGTGTGGGGGAACCTGTCTGCTGTACCAGTGCGGACAGCGAAAGTAACCGAGATTTTGAATTCATGTGACCGGTAAAACTGCTTAGTCCCACTGAACGCAGCTTAACCAACCAATAGGAGAGCGCACCTTTTACCCAGAATGCACTAGAGGCTCGCTAGTAACCGTTAAGAAATTCAAACCATTTTTTTAGCGTGTATTGTTTATCATTTAGTTTGGTAAAGAAACATTTGTGGATTTACTTTCTGGCCTATGTTCATCGAAAATATACCACATTTGTTATCATGTATCGAATATTTTTTAGTTGAGTAATTCTACGTTTGGCCCTATCGTGATTCTTTTCTTCGTAAAAACGTTCCAATAGACTGGATAAAGAAACGTCTACTGAACGGCTTTAAACTGTACATTTTCAACACGTGAAAATCTACTAATTGACTTCGGAAATACAGACATTTATTCAACTAGGTTAAACGTAGTGGTGCTTTATGATAATGTCCGTAGCAGTTGCTAGTTCGAGGCCCGATGAATGCATCGATATGGGGCGCAAGTTTCGAAGCCCTGTCTGGAATTACTTCACTTTCGATAATGAGACGGCGAGCTGCAAAAACTGTACAAAGTAAGGAAAGCTAATCTTTTATTTTAACTTATGCCACCTTTTTGGAGTTCGAGAGTGCAGTAATTCTTATATGGCGTAATATATCTACTAATAGATTTAAGTAATGTCGTAGTGGAAAGGACATTTAAAGGTTTAATTGATAGTATTTACATAGAATTTCTATTGCCTTAGCTGCTTATTGTCAACGATCTGACCCCACGCGGAATCTTTTATATATTCGAGAAAGCGATTTGTATGTAGGTTTTTTCTTAATGTATTCACAATTGGACGCCGAATTTGACCATACTACATATTGTAACAGTTTTTATGTTACTGCCCCTTTAATTTGAAATACTAGCACTTTAAAAATAACAATATCGCCTGAACTCCCCTAATACTGGTTTCTGGATGGTACTACTGGTTCTGGTCAAGTAAAGGGCATAGCCCTCCAATACTAACGTCACGGGTTTTTACCTCGCGCACGAGGCAAACTCGCCTCTCGCGAACGGGATGAGATCGTGCCCGAACTCTTGGGATCCCGCGCTAGCCGTGTCCTGGTATGACACATGGAACCCCGTACATCTGACCGAATGGTATAAAAGAAGACCCATCCAAGAGGCTCGCTCTCTTGCTCTTACACTCTGCTGGGATGCTCTTGGACTCTCGATGAACGATGAACCGTACCTAAACCGAAGGAATGCCGTCCGATGATCCCACTTCCACGATGGCGGACTATTAACCCTTTCCCGTCCAACGGAATCAACCTCGTGGCTCGTGGCCCAACCAAGAAAAGAGTGCGCGAACGAATGTGCGGCGAACAAAGGAAACTTACGATATCGTAAACAATTAATTTACTATGAGCTCACGCGGACCAGAAACCAGCCCCATTATTATGCTACAATATATTTGAACTATTTATTTATTACCAATGCGATATTTTAAACTAATTTGTAAATAATACCCCTAGACAAATGACCAACCCAATTTAAATACTAAATAAATCAACTTTTACTTTTATCTCCTATATCTTGAAACTAAAATGTCGCATTTTGGGGGTCCCTGTCCGGGATCAGAACTACTAAAATTCCCCAATTAATTAACGGATGGTAACCATTAAGTAATTTAATGAAGTAGGAACAAAGAAACTGAATTTTAAAGACTAGCACTAATATTTTAATGTTTACGTGGTTAACGTAATTTTTGTTTCAGTCTGCGTGGTTAGCGTAGTGTTGTTTAGTTTACGTGGGTAGCGTAATTGTGTAGGTTATTTTTAGTGAAATTAGTGTAGCTTTACTTCAGTTTACTTTGTTGTAGATTTAAGTGGGATAGCTTTGTTAAAAGTTTTGGTTAGAATTTTTTTTTAAAAAAACTTTAGGAGTGTATTTTTTTATGGTTGGTCACTGGTCCCTATTATTATTATTTCCTAGTAAATTCCCTCGTACACGTTTGGTTCAATTAAGTGCATGCTTTAAATTAAGCTTATAACACGGGTTATGTCATCGTCTCAGGACGGTCATGAGCTTTGCCAGCCTAACTTAGGAAAATCTTACTCTTGCGAAGAGTGTTACCAAATTCTTAAAATTGAACAAAATCACGCCCGAGAAATTAGAAAGCAAAAACGTAATTCCCCACCAGCCAACATGCCTAACGAAAACGCCCCGATTATAACGTAGCGGCTATTGCAGCATTACAAGAACAAATAAGGCAGCTGTCCGCGCAAGTAGTCGCTCAAAACCGAGCGTTAGTTGGGCGCCAAAACCCAGAAAATATTGCAAACAATGGGCGCCACGAGGACCAACCTCAGCCTCTCCCTAGCTCGTGGACTCCCCCTATTTCACCCCCCACATTTTCGGGTAGTTTTAGCGAAAACACGAAAGAGTTCCTTGTAAAAGCGCGCCAAATTTTTATCTCCCGGGGATGCTCCGAAGACTTGTTTATCAAGCATTGGATACCAACAATGTGCACAGGTGCAGCATTAGAATGGTTCGAGGACCAAGGCTCTTTCGAGGATTTTCAGGAATTTTCCGACGCACTCATGAATGAATTTAATGCTTACGCGAATGATGATGTTCTATTAGAACACTTAGATTACCGTTTTCAAAAGCCGGGTGAATCCGCTACTAATTATGTTGAGGCCATGCAAACTATTATTAGAAAATTAACAGAACCTCTCCCAGTACAGGCGCAAATTACAATAATTCGTAAAAATCTATGCGAATAACTTAGAGTCGCGTTAGCCACGGCAAAATTTACGTCAATTAGAGCCTTATTAGCCGATGCCGTCTTAATTGAACAAGCCAAAGCAGCCCGCAAGGACAAGCCTGCGGCGGAAAAACCTACCCCCACTAGCACCCCTAACAATGGTCAGCGAGCAGGTGGCATAGTTTGTTTTAAGTGTGTAGGTCCCCACTACCAAGATAAATGCTCTCGTAATAATAGGCCCCCGTAAACTTTCCACAATTCTAGATCGAATACCTTTAGGCCTAATTATTCCCAACAAAATTTCTCTCACTATCGGGAACCCGATTCGCGTCGCTATAACAATGGCGGCGGAGTTACCTGCCACCGTTCAGTGCCGTCTTATCCATTGGGCCCGTTGGGCACTGGCCCAGGGGCCCCTTAAGAACAGGGGCCCCATAATTGTCAAATAATACTCATTTTACATTTCTTGTCAAAAGAAAACCAGTAAAAATATAAACTACTTTCCATCGGTTATTCAGTCTTTTCAATGAAAAATTTGGCCATGAAAAATGTAAAACTAAAAATCTGAGACCTATAAGATAGTCACCCATTGCCTAGGCTTTTAGCAGAAGTTTATGACTTCTTATCCTGGGAAGTATTGGACTCTAACCATATCCGGAACCATCTCTGTTAGCCAACTTCTTATTAGGTCCGATCACCGCGCCACCTACGGCATTTCCCTCATTTTGAATTGGCAGGCTGATTTAAGCGCCAGCAGCGGGCAAGAAACGAAACTTTAAGGTGTGTCCTGTGGTTTGAGGTAACGAATCAGAAACGGTGACAAGAACAGCTGTTTTAATAGACTGCTAAAAATTCCGGTCAAACTAGTGTGGGGTCCTAGGCCGACGGATTGTAGAGTTCTAGCCAGACGGCTTTTCAACGATTGGCGCTGAGAAGTTTTGAACACGCCCCACAGTTTGAGTGCCACAGCCTCTAGGCGTGGGATTTTTTTCAGTAGATTAGATAGTTTTCCTAGTGGGGAAGAAACTTTCGACCCTCTTTTACGATTGCCATAGGCAATTTTGACTTGCAGGGATGGATACTATATAATGCCTTAGTGTCCAATACTTCCCAGTCATCAACTTCTGCTTTTAGATTATCCCCCTCCCCATGGCGTCCCTTCACAACCGCACATCGGCTTATTTACTTAGTTTGAAACCTTCACCCTAAATCAGACTCAGTCTATACTGTCATTCTGCCCATGCGCAGAAAGAAAACCTGGAATTTTCTAGATCATTCTCGCTGTTAGTTGGCACGTGCGGTAAAAGTCTATTTCTTTCCCTGCTGAAAGTAGACCACTCTGTTTAAAATATAATGCCTGTTATGAATAAAATTATGGCTGAGATTTTAGACACACTATATAAATAGAGATTATTAGTTATCAAATCAAAAATGAAACGTAATACTTTGAGCGGTGCCCAGAAGATAAAACGAGCTGCGCAGGAGAAAGAGAAAGCTAATAAACTTCGCAAGGTAACATCATGGTTCCATCAAAATGCTATGAGAAGTGCTGAGCCTGGTAAAATTACTCTTTCAACAATATCACCGAAGCCCTCAACGACTACCACAGTTCCAACCGACATTGCAGTGGAGTCATCACTTGTTCCTACAACTGATTCAGATGAGGATATTTGACCCGTGGAAGTGCCTAAATGTGAAGCGAAAACATCTTCCTTCCAGGAAACAGATGCAGGGCTATGGGTAATCGGCAATCCTAACACAGTTGAATGCTGGATTCGAAATGGGCCGACATCTTGTCAGAACCATGAAAGCGACCTTTCCAAGACACGCCGAGTGTATAAAGAGGATGGAGAAAGCATTAGAATTCCAAGACAAGATATTTTTCAAAAAATGTGTTCAAACGTGAATTACGTAATGGCGATTCAAAAAATGATCGACTTCGATTAAATTGAAAAGGAATTTTCAAGGAAGAAAGTGCTCAAATGTTTCTGACTTTGCGTTGAATTTTAAATTTGTAGACTTTCGTTTGAAGGAAATAATAAATCTTTTTATTTCTCGATTAATTTGCTTTGAATAGGGGATTAGGGGGCCCAATATACGGCACTGCCCGGGGGCCCATATAGCACTTAAGACGGCCCTGCCACCGTTGCGGTGTTGCCGGTCATATCAGTACCAATTGTCGAAACACGAATTTCGGCCACGAGAGGCACTATAATAGCTCAACACAACGTCAGCCCCACTCGGGAAACGGTCAGGCGGGAAGAACAAACATCCAAACCCTCCCCCAGCACGCCGATAAACCCCTTGGTCTGTAACGCTGGATCCACAATTTTAAATAAACAAATTTGAAATTTAAACTCTAATAATTCCTTATATTTAATTGAAAATCAAGTATGTCTAAAAACTTCCTGTTTAGCCAAAATTAAAATTAAGATTAATGAATCAGAATGTATTACCCTCGTGGATCCAGGGTCAACCTATACCCGCGTAGACGAAAAATTTCGTGATGGTATGGCCAATGTAATTAACAAAAGCAATAGGATAAAATTGGGTATCAAGCTAGCAAACAAAACTAGAGTATCAACGACCGGTAGCGGTACTGCTACGTTTATTTTCCCTGGAAAGACTACGTCAAATACTGTGTATTTTGTGAAAAATTTATTATTTTCGTGTATCCTGGGTATGGATGTTTTGAATAACAATGGTATGATAATCGACTGTGGTGATATGAACTTTAGTTGGCGTAGTTCCCCAGGGGAAGTATATCCATTCTTGCGAGATTTCCAACTAGATCAGCCCTATCCAGTTTCGCTTAGCGCCCCAATTGAAATTGATGAAAATGAGTTAGAAGAAGCGCTTATTTCCGCGCCTGTCACTAAGTTAGAGCGCGAACACTTGAGAAGCCTAGTATCCGATTTTAAATTTTTATTTGCCACTACACCAGGTAGAACTTCCACTGCAACCCATTTTATAGACACTGGCGACGCTACCCCAATAGCTTGCGCTCCCTACAGGTATTCCCCCGTCAAGCGAGGAGAAATAGATAAATTAATTAACCTTATGTTAGAAGATGACATTATCGAACCTTGCCATTCCCCGTGGTCTTCATCGTGTATTTTGGTGTCTAAAAAGGATGGAACCTATAGGCTATGTATCGATTATAGACCTTTAAATCGCGTAACCAAGAAAGATAGTTATCCTTTACCGAGAATCGATGACATTCTCGAGTCTCTAAAAGCACCAAAATACATAACCACCCTTGATATGAAAGCCGGGTACTGGCAAGTGCCGTTAGATGAAGCCAGTAGGGACAAGGCCGCCTTCGTCACACACCGTGGTTTGTTTCGACCGAAAGTACTCATGTTTGGTTTATCCACGGCTCCCGCCACGTTTCAAAGGATGGTGGATAACCTCCTTGCCCCCTTACGAGACTTTGGAGTCTGCGCGTATCTTGATGATGTAATTATCATATCATCAACGTTTGAAGAGCACGTGGAGACCCTGAAACAAGTATTTTCGACCCTAACAAAGGCTAGCTTAACTATAAAAACAGAAAAGACCAAATTCTGTCTAAGGGAACCTAAAATTTTAGGCCATATTGTGTCAGAAGCAGGTGTCTCAGTAGATCCTGACAAAACCTCAGCTATTAACCGTCTTCCAGTCCCAACAAATATTAAAAAGCTACGTAGTTTCCTAGGGATGGCATCTTATTACCGTAGGTTTATAGCGGGATTTTCAAAAATAGCTGAACCCTTGAATTTGCTTACCCGTAATGGTATACCCTGGCAGTGGGCTTCCCCGCAGCAAGAGGCGTTTGATAAACTTAAAGTCGCTCTTACTTCAGCCCCCCTTATTGCAACCCCCGATTACACAAAGCCGTTTCTAATACACACAGATGCATCGAACACGGGGATGGGTGCTGTTCTCAGTCAGAACATTGATAATAAACCCGTAGTAATTCAGTACGCGACTAATTCCCTAAATGATACCGAGAGGCGATATTCCGTCACAGAACGCGAATGTCTTGCAGTAGTTTGGGCAATTAAGAAATTTAGACCATATATTGAAGGTGGACAGGTAGAGGTGTACACGGACCATTCTGCATTACAATGGTTGCGAACCGCGAGAGACTCCACAGGCAAATTAGCCAGGTGGCGATTAACTATAGAACCTTACGTCTCTGCAATAAGTCACGTTCCCGGTAAACAAAACGAGATAGCAGACGTGCTATCACGTGCCTTTACGGATGAAGTGTCCGACTCGCTGGTCGAGAACGACTCTGACTCCCCGACAAAGGAACCAATCGTTGCATCACTTGTAGATGACAAAGAAGCCCCCATTGAGTTCGATGAAGACGTCGTCATCGAAGCCCAATCGGCCGATGCTAGATTACAATCAATTATAGCCTTCTTAGCAACCAAAACCTTACCCTCTGACCCGAAACTAAAAGTTTTTGTAGGAGCAAATGCCCCACGCTGCGAAATGATAGATGGAATTCTTTGTCGGGACATTTTGAAAAAACAAACTTCTGGCTCTAATTCTTATCGTATTTGGATACCCGACTCGTTAGTCCCCAATATTCTGAACTTAAATCATGACCTTCCAATCTCAGGTCACTTTGGTATTTTCAAGACTCTACGCCGCGTGCAATCACGTTATTATTTTGAACACATGACCCACGTGGTTGCCAAATACGTCAGATCATGCTCCCTTTGCCAAGCCCATAAGAATCCGCAACGCGCCCCCGCTGGTTTAGTGAAATCAGCTGAACCCACGGACCCATGGCAGGTAGTTTCTGTCGATATAAAAGGTCCATTTCCTCCTAGTAAGAAGGGTCACACGCAGCTGCTTGTGGTTTCCGATGTAATGACCAAATGGGTGGAGTTGTTCCCTTTAAGGCGCGCTACAACTAAGGCTATTGTGTCCAAGTTAGTGGATGACGTATTCGCAAGGTTTGGTTTACCTTCGACTCTTGTCAGTGATAACGGTAGTCAGTTTACCAGTAAAATTATGGCTTCAGTTTGCAAACAGTTAGGTGTGCATCACCGATTTACTTCCTTTTACAGCCCTCGTGGTAATCAGGTAGAACGCTTTAACCGCACGTTAGGGACAATGTTAGCTACATACCTCACCGATAATCACCGCGCCTGGGAAGTAGGACTACCCCAGTTTGCAATGGCTCTCCACTCTGCCCCACATGAGACAACTAAGTACACCCCAGCATTCCTAAATTTTGGGCGCGAGCTTCGCACCCCGTTTGATATCACCCCTTCTGTTAGTCCAGATACAAATATTTCAGACTGTAATATTGCTCGGCAAGCATCAAGTATAATGGCACATGTAACGTCCGCTCTTGAAAAGGCTAAAGACAATATTATTGCGGAACAGTCTCGGCAGGCTGGTTATTTTAATAAACATCGTAGGGATGTGGAGTTTTCTGAAGGACAGTTGGTTTGGCGCCGCACTCACTACCAGTCTTCCGCTGGTGAACGTATAGCGGCAAAACTTAAAGCTAATTGGGATGGCTCATTTAAAATTTACAAGAAATTTAGCCCCCTAACGTACAAATTGGCAAATATTCGCACAAGTAAAGTTCTTAAAGGCACCTACCACATAACCCAGTTAAAAGTGCATATATCTCGTGAAAACGAGAATGAACCTAAGGTGTCGCGTAAAGCTACCGACCATAGTGTCGCTAATTATGATTCTCCAGACCGATCGGTCCTCTCCCCTGTACCTAGTATCCCCGACTAAATTGACACTGACCAACTATCTTACCGTCGGCGGCTTAGGCCAAGAGATAAAAATAATAGGGTGGTTAACCCTCGTCGTAACTAATTTTTGATGTCCAATTTTAACGGTATGCTTTGTAACGATGAGTGGTTAACCCCTTTTTCACATGTTTAATTTTCTTTTGAGTGGTTAGCTCCCCTTTTTTTCAAGTGTGTAATTTTTAAATTTCTCTGTCAGGTTTATTTAATAGAGTGGTTAGCTCAGTTAATTTTTAATAGAGTGGTTAGCTCCTTTGCAATTTTTATGGAGTGGTTAACTCCTTTACCTTGTTATTGTTAGTCGACTCTTGTTTTTTTTGTTTTCATTTGTATAATGTTATGTTTTTTACGGATCCTTGTATATAGCTTTAACCATGGTTACCATCATATTTTAAAACCTTAAATTTGTTTTGTTCTTGATCATTTTATCTTGTCGAACGGGGTCGTTCGAAAATTGGCGGCGGGGTATTGTAACAGTTTTTATGTTACTGCCCCTTTAATTTAAAATACTAGCACTTTAAAAATAGCCATTGTAGCACTATCGCTTTAACTCCCCCAATACTGGTTTCTGGATGGGACTACTGGTTCTGGTCGAAAGGGCATAGCCCTCCAATATTTACGTCATCGGGTTTTTACCATCGCGCACGAGGCAAACTCGCCTCTCGCGAACGGGATGGGATCGTGCCCGAACTTTTGGGGACCCCGCGCAAAAACCAGGCAGTGTCCTGGTTGGACATATGGAACCCCGTAGATCTGACCTAAAAGGTATAAAAGGAGACCCGGCCAAGAGACTCGCTCTCTTGCTCTCTCTCACCTTTACGCTCTTATGCTGGGATGCTCTTGGACTCTCGACGATGACCCGTACCTGAATTGAACCAAAGGAATGCCGCCCGATGAGCCCGCTTCCACGATGCCGGACTATTAACCCTTTTCCCGTCCAACGGAATCAACCTCGCGGCTCGTGGCCCAACGATCTAAAGAGTGCGCGAACGAATGTGCGGAGAACAAAGAAAAACGGTATCGTAAACAATTATGACTTATGAACTCACGCGGACCAGAAACCAGCCCCATTATTATGCTACAATATATTTGAACTATTTTGAACTATTTATTTATCACCAATGCGATATTTTAAACTAATTTGTAAATAATACCCCTAGACAAATGACCACTCCAATTTAAATACTAAATAAATCAGCTTTTACTTTTATCTCTTATATCTTGAAACTAGAATGTCGCAACATTTACCTTCTAAAAGCGCCATCTTTCGAGAATCAAGCGCCGGCTGCGATTAACGTAGGCTACGATTAAAATCATCAATTTAATGACTGATTTGTTTATGAATTTAAAAATTATATAAAAAAGGGAAGATTATACACGCCTTGTATGGTTTTAAGTCTGAAACGCTCAGTAGCAAAAAAAAGTGGGTTCCTACTACTTTGTGAAGTTTTAGCAATTAAAATATAAGTTTGAATTATTAAATTTAGACCGAGAAATATTTTGGATAGTGTTTATTTTCCAAAATTACATTTAGAGACATTTAGTAATTATTTGGTTATTTTCCATTTATTTGTTAGATTACATCAACATTATTTATATATGATTTTTAATAACTTGTAAACAAATTGATGCTAGTAGACATAGCTTTGGAGGGGCTAGTCATTCGCCCTAATTGTGTACACTTGAATACTGATTTCTGAATTTTTACGTGAATTCCGATGATTACAGAACAAATTTCTTGATTTCTGTGATTACCATTATTTTCGGTAATTTCCATAATCTTTACACTGATTTCCCGTTATTGTCCCTGATTACTTATGATACTTGTTTGAGTTCCAATGAATTCCGCTGATTTTTAGTGAATGCCGTGATTACCACTGGATTCTTCGTGATTTACGATGAATGCAGTGATTATTTCTATTTCAACTGATTAGGATTTAATTTTGGATTTTCGAAGGCCTCGATTGATGATGCGTGATTATTTCACGAAAGGTGTGATTTCCGAGGTGATTAAAAAATACAACTTAGTAAATCACTTGATTATTTGTGATTTTCTCAAGACTTCACGTGATTTCCAGTGATTATCGGATATTTCTGATTACCCACAAAAATGATTTGGATTTCTGATGATTTTCAAAGAATTCTAGAAATCGAGTAATCCATTTCTGCGAGTTGGTACACCTGATTATTGAAGTGACTAACCCCTCGGACGAAATAGAGAGTCACGGCGTGTTAGCGAAAATATTTGTATTTCCAATATTATGAGGATTTCCAATTGTTTTAAATATACTTTAATTTCTGGCAGCGACCTCTACTATATTATTTCGTTTACACTTTTTCCGCTCATAGTATTATTAATTCTTAGTCAAGTTGATTGCTTTAGTAATGTTCCCTTGGTTTAGTTTTATAGGTATTCTCTAATTCAATTGCCAATGATTTGAAGGCGTAAAATCACGGGGGTGACATCATTTGAACTTCACCATGCACTGTAAAACACTTATTTTGTGTATCCCAGTGTTACTCGTGAAACCAAATACGTCACTCACTCTGGTTTGGAACGCAGTGTCATTGCACTGACAATTAACGCTCAATTTGATGATCGGGTATAATTTAATGAGAATTTCCCTAAGCAATTCAGTCATAACATTACAGATAGTAACAGGGATAGATTCAATTTTAGAAGTAGGAATGGAGAACAGAGTAATCTTGGCCCGCGTCAAAGTTACGGACCCCCTTCCACGAGACGGGACGGGAGGGGGGTATGAAAGAACAGGCGGGTCATAGCGGCAGAGGTAAAAAGGAATTACGTCTTTTTCGCCGTTCCCGTCAGTAACGTCATCAAAACGTTGTTTAAGTGAGCTAATAAGATAATTTAAACTTTTCGTTACGTGTTGGAGGGAGGGAGGGGCTCTATACTGGGCTACGAGTCGGACTAACCGTTCTCCATTCGTACTTCTAAAATTAAATCTATCCCTGTAGTAATAAAAATATACGATGCGCAACAAGAAGTGGTTTACGGTTACAATTGTGTTATATAAATATCAGAATTTCTTAATACTGATTTAACGTGAGTGATCCACTTTAAAATATCTACTTTATTTAATAATGTATCAGTGCTTTCCAGACGCTGCGTCGCTACGCATTTTTAAAATTTTGCGTCAAAAATACTTCATAGGATTCGTGGTCAAAATGGAAATTGTATAATACAGTTAATAGTGTAAGTCACGAGGATACTTTATGTCATCAGTGACCACAAATAATGTCACGATCTCTCTGAGTCTAATCTAGTTTCAACGTTTAACACTGGCGATTAAACGATTTTTTTCACAATACATTTTTATCAAACAGAAAAAGTGTTCAAATAGCTTCTATAAAGCGTGGGTATGCAAAATCGATTTGCTGAAGGACCCGATTTTAAAATTTTCAGTTTTAAAGTCATGATTATAAAATTCAACAATTTTTAAGAAGTACTTATCGTAGTATAATAACAAATATCTTAGTTAATAAAAAATAGAAAAAGTATAAGATAAGAGAACCAAATGGAATGACTGAAGTCCCAGATATTGAAAATGTTTAGTTTAGGGATATGATCATGAAAAAGGAAATAATTTGAAAAAATTGCTCATCTTCGTTTCTTCACCATTATTCCATTTGCCCAAAGTTCTTTAACATGAAGTTTAACACTTTTTTCGACATTGCTCGTGAGAGCAGAGAGTTTTTAATTTCACATTCAAATTTTGACAAAAAAATTGTTAATATGAAAAATTTTACAATATAAAAACTTTGTGCAAGGTAAGACAGCAACGGCCCCCTTGTTTTTTCGTCTTTACATATCATTAAATATCCCTCTTTAAGTCTCAATAATTGGGAAGCTGTTTTCCCGCGCTTTAAGCAATCAGATATTAAAGGAAGTGATTATTTTCCTTATATCTGCGCTATTAATTCTAAATTTTTAACTTGCGAACCACAATATCGCACCATAATTCAATGGGGTCAGCTTTGTGTATTATCACCTTGATGGTCTATATATATTTTTAGGTAGTATAATGTTGAACTCGAATTTAGGAGACCACAAAAATCTGAGACTATATTCCCACCGTAAGATATAAATATTCGCGAATACAATTTTTATCTCTAGCACTTCATCTACAAAAACTTACTATAGATTACTATTTTACACAACTATAACGATAAATATACTTTATTTAAGCAACACAGAAATTTTTGTAATTAATATCGCTTTTAGTTCACGAACCTCAACACGAAAACGACCTGTTGTTAAAATAATGTCAAAATCATTAAGAAAACTTTGAAACGTTATTCATTATAAGTTCACAGATTTGCAACGTCAATCATTAGCATCATAAGCGTGAAACTTTTTGAAATTATTAAATTCCGAATTTCTACGTTGCTCATAACAGGATATCTTTACGGAATCGTTGCTATTTCACGAGATTTGTATTGAAAACTGCAATTAACCAAGTTAACTTGTTAGCACTGAGAGGGGTAGGCCCGTTTCTTTTTCAACCGGCACGAAAATCCGAAAAAATAGCTTTACTGTATTAGTAATAGTTGTAATAGTTTTGTATTGAAAGTCTTTTCTCTTATAAAATAACGTAACCTGTTACTAAGGAAAACGCTAGACCACCTTGTTTTTCAACAAGCTTGAGAATGCCATCAAATAGCTTTGAACTTGCTAACGTTTTAAACTTACACGTACAGCGAATAAACTTGGAAATGACGCACTTTGAATAGGGACTTGTTAATTTAAAAGTGTTACGAATGGTAACATCGCTGTAGATTTAAGAAATAGGATAGATTGGGCAACCAACAACCCCATGCTTTTTCTATGGGGAATCTAGCAAAAGGAGGTGAAATTTTTTCACTTAAAATTAAGGGTGGGTGTCAAGTCATATTTTCAAGCCCTAGCGGCATAAAGAATAGCTAAAAGTATTAAACCCAACATTAGGAAGATGCGATACCGAAACTTCTTGTTTGATAGGTTGTTTTTAATAAGCTAAAAAGAGAAGGAACATGGCGCTCGTATGCATATTAACTCTGTTTTAGATTTTATCGTCAATACCTAGCTATAGCTAAATATTTACGACTAAACTTCGAATACCTAACTGTTTTAGAAATCGTTTTGGATTTGATCAGCTGTCTTAAAAACCCTTTACAACCTGATTACATTCTTATAATGTTCCCATCATCATCAGTGTTTAACGAAACATGAAAATTGTCAGCATCTCCAAGGTGAAGACGAAAGAAGCGACTCCAAGCATTTCCGCCCACATTACCAACTTCGCTGCGATGTCCTTGAACCTGAGTACATGTACTTCATTCTCAGCCTCTGAATGGTCCAATGCGATGTGGTAGTCTCTCTTGAGGGAGCGTAGCCACGGTGTCAATTGACCAGTTTCAAAGAAAGCCCGCATTCTGTAATCACGAATAGGTCATAATTAAAGTTTTCTAATCAGCAGCGTAAAACAGGTGGAATCCGAGTGAGCCTAATAATCTGATCTTTGAGCGCCGTTCAATTTCTTTTGCATTGCGTTTATGATTCAAGTTTCGTTGTTTGAAACTCTATTAATTTTACGCGAACAAAGTCGAGGGTAACAGCTAGTAGGTAAATTAAATACGTCGTCTTGCGGAGCCTCTCCCAATTATTTAGTTCTGTTTATATAGATTTAGACTGAACAATTGATAATCAACGCTGAGCCCAAAATCGCTTTAGGAGACTGAAATAAAATGATTATTCCAGTTTTTCGCCATCTTGGTGGTCACAGATGGAAAAACCTTTCGGTTTTGAATAACGTAAGCTCATTTCAACCTAGTAATTAGTACAGACGCTCCCTTTAATCTGTGAAGATACCCTCATATAATGACAGTATAATGAAATCAATTGGCTGTAAATAAGGAATTGTCGTGCTCTTCAGACTATTTGAAAAATTAATATCTTTGGAAATAAAAATATTACCTAGGTGTTTTTGGTGATTCTTATTTAAAAAAGAGCGGGAAATTCGAAAATGAGCAAACTTTTGAAATTGGAGTGAGGTGGGTGATTCAAATATTAGGTTTCAGTATATTAAGGGCACAAACTGAATGATTTAATTAGTTTTCTAGAAAAGAGAATTCATATTATTTTTTGGCTAGTACAATACTTTAAAATGAGCTATCATTTTACATTGTGCGATAGTTAGTTAAAATTAAATACGTTTAGGGGTAGGTGGTAAACTTTTAAAACTTATCGAAATTGTATCTCAACAACCATCAAACAAATCACTACTAAATCAAACAAATCACTACTAAATCAAACAAATCACTACTAAATCAAACAAATCACTACTAAATCAAACAAATCACTACTAAATCAAACAAATCACTATAAAAATCAGTGAAATCAAGAGTAAATCAGTCGAATCACTATAGAAATCAGTCAAATCAGGAAATCAAACAAATCACTACTAAATCAAACAAATCACTGTAAAAATCAGTGAAATCAAGAGTAAATCAGTCGAATCACTATAGAAATCAGTCAAATCAGGAAATCATCAAATCACAACCGCTACCGAATTCTTGGAATCACAAACAAATCAAGAATTTCATCACAGCCATCATCCACGGTATAGCGTAGAGCTTACGTTGATCTTGCTAGATTCGATTTGTTTAACTATTTAGGTAAAATAGTCTAATAGGGAGCATAGGCATTCCCTCCCACTGTCCACCGCACGAGTATCACTCTATTTTTCCATCACATTTAGGCGATCAATAGAGATCGCAAGGTCGCTATTTTCGATCAAGGGTAATTGGAGATTTTTAGAAGTATTGTTAAGCCTCGGTGAAAGAGTACTGCAGGAATTCGGTTTGGTGTCTCTTAGTTGTTCTGTGAGGTTTTTATCCTTTCCTTGGGGGGGGGAGAGTTTTGGACGTTCTCGATCCCTCTTGACTCCAACCTTCCTTTCCAAATAGTGGGTTTTTACTATAGTCATCTTAGTTGTGACGTAAGTGCCCACGTAAAACGTCAAGGGCTTAGCTTTGGCAGTGGACGGCCTTGTTTGGTACCGCTTTGGTTCTATGGGAAAATAGCATGGGTGACGTCACACTAAGGCTTCTGAGATAGCTATATTTAAGCGCAGTATAGTTGAAAGGTGATAATTTCACAATGGATACAGTGGTTCCCAAGAGATTAATTTTATCTAACATATAGAATACTAATTCCAATTATTTCAATGTTTACCGTCCCAATAAATACGTTGATACTACACTACAGATCATTCCCTTAATAACTTTCAGAAAACCCAATACAGGGGCAGGGCAGTCATCTTAGTTCACTACTTTCTTGGCAACAAGAGGCAATGCCAGAAGGAACCCGAATTCGTTACACTCACTCAAGAGAGGCTGCCTCTAGCGGTGGTTTTTGCGAGTGGAAGAATACCAGAATGGTGTGCTGGCCCCTATAAATGGGTTTCTTTGTTTGTAATTTCCGAAAAAGTCGAGGGGCTAGCCACTTACGAAATATGGTGTACAAGCCTTAAGAAATATATTTCAATATTTCGAAAAATATCGTAATATTGAGAAATACCGGGAATATAGGGAAATATCGGAAATATAGGGAAATATCTGAAATAATAAGAAATATCGGAAATATTGGAAAATAATGAGAAAAATCGGAAATATTGGGAAATATCGGAAATATTGGGAAATAATGAGAAATATTGGAAATAATGAGTAATATCGGAAATAATGAGAAATATCGGAAATAATGAGAAATATCATCGGAAATTCGGGGAAATATGGCGAAATCTTGGTAAAGCAGAGATTTGTACTTTCCTCAGCATTTTCTGAGGGAGGCGAGCTCAAGGGGGCCGTCATTACTCATGAGATCGTACGAGATTTGAAATCTTTCTCGATTTTGATGATTTCAAAGATTTAAGAATGATTTGACTGATTTGTTGATTTGGAGCCGATTTGAATGATTTGGGAGTGATTTTCACGATTTTACGATGATTTCGATTCGATTTATGTGATTTGAAGGATTTGGAAATGATTTGAAAGATTTGTACGATTTGAATGACTGGTGACTTAGCGAGGATTTGAATGATTTATCGAGGATTTGAATGATTTGGTAGTGATTTGAATGATTTGGTGCGATTTGAATGATTTGGTGCGATTTGAATGATTTGTCGAGGATTTGAATGATTTGCTAGTGATTTCAATGATTTGGTAGTGATTTGTATGATTTGATGATTTCTTGATTTGACTGCTTTGTATAGTGATTTCACTGATTTACGATTGATTTCACAGTGATTTTAATGATTTGATGATTTCTTGATTTGACTGCTTTGTATAGTGATTTCACTGATTTACGATTGATTTCACTGAGCTACTCTAAAAGGTTTGTTAGTTCGTGATTCAGAAAATACCCTGGTTATGCCTAAGGGGGTCTCGATCCGTCTTCGGTTTGAGAAAGGTTTTGGGCGGCCTTGAAGCGTCGTCTGCTTTATGTAACGTGTGACGTCACAAGTTGAGATATTATCACAAGTTTATAAGATATGTTCCATAAGTGTGACACTGGTTAATGAGAGCTCGTCATGAAGTGACGTAGGCGAAACGTCATAGATTCTCGTAAAGCGACGCCTGGTGAGGCGCTATCAAAGGCTTAGTATAGACTAAATAGAAAGATGGACTGCAAATCCGAGTGTAGTCAATTCTCGCGTCGTTCTTGAACTAGCTCTCATTAAACCTCTAGCATTACGAAGTATAGGTAGTTACATACTTATGGAACATATCTTATAAACTTATGATATTATCCAAAGTTGCAGCGGGATTCTTTTACATTTGAAATTCAGATTGTTTCTAATTAGTTTTCTTAAATACTAATATATGTTTTGGATTTAATATGGAAGCATAATAAATAAAAAATACCATAAGTTTATAAGATATGTTCCATAAGTATGACACTTCCTACACTTCGTATTGCTAGAGTAGAGAATTACTGAGAGCTAGTTCGAGAACGATGCAAGAACTGACTACACTCGGTTCTACAGTTCATTTTACTAAGCCTTTGACAGAGCTTCACCAGGCGTCACTTTACGAGAATATATGACGTTTCACCTACGTTACTTCGTGAGAAACTCTCAATTACCAGTGACAAACTCTCAATTACCAGTGACAAACTTATGGAACATATCTTATGAACTTATGAAACAAATGAAATCTTTAAACAATGGAACTAAGAAAATTTTTTGAACTGAATTGATATTAATACTGAAAACTTTTATAATCAGAATATCAGGTATCTTTGAATTCAAAAGTCGTCTTTTAAAAACGATTCCAACTTCATTTAACCGTATAGGTTGTAGATTATTGTTATGATGATGGTTGAGAGAATTAGAAATATCAAAAATGCTATTCTATGAGAGCGGTAGCTCTCTTAGATAAGACTTCATACTGACTTTAATGTATAAGGATGGTTTTTTGATTGGATATAACTTTTTTTGTATTGTATTAACTGTTTTGAAAAAATTCCACAGAACTACAATTCGGGCCCTGAATATGTGTTTATAATTTCAAAAAGATTCATTTATTAGTTTATTTTATAAAAAATAAAGTTGCTAAGGGTGGTTTTCATTTCCATAAAAATTTTACGACATTTTGATGAAAACCTCGAAATTTTTCCATAGAAATAACATGGGAAAATATTTTACAAATAACCATTTTGTGGCAGCCGTAATGCAATAACTATTCGTTTGTTTGACTTGAAAACGGTTTTAAACGAAAGCCTGGTATTTAGATTTTGTGCTTTCCAATTTTCATTAATTAGATTTAAGTTAAAGTATGTTTAATTTCACATTTTCAAAACCATTCCAATATGCGATATTTTAGCATGGATAATAGCAAAAGTGGATGAGAGGGAAAGTATGAAAATGGCCAAAAGTCGCGAGTCATCAGAGTTTCGCCGTAGTTGGCCGTTTTATTGGCGTAGCTATACTGAGCCTGTTCACTCCCTTAAAATAGGTCTTGTGTTAAATTCGTGGTTACGCGGTTACCGTCGTCTGCTATTGTGTATGCTAGAATTTCCTCGATTTGTGTTTGTAGTCAGGACAGAGTAACTGGTAATGTTTTAAAACGTATAATATGGATTTAAGTAAGGTTATCGAAACAATAGAAGAGCAAATAAAACTAGAGAGGTTTAAAGCAAATCTCGGTAATTTAACTCAATTAAACCTACATGAAGCATGTTTGAAAAACTGTGTTGACGTTGTTGGAAGTGAAAACTCAGCCCTGAGAAACATTATTATAAAGCTATGTGATAATTTTTTAAATATATACAACAAAATAGCCAATAACAAAGAAGGTGTTGGTTCCAAGAAAACGAAAACCAATGTTGAAAAAAACACCAGGACCTTGATTGAATGGTACAGCTCAGTACGAGAAAATTTATCGATTTTCTCAGCTTATTTTGATTTCTTTGGACATACGAGCGTCGCTAATGATGAAAATGAAAAGCTGCAGCTTATTCAGGCATATGGCGAAGTTGTGTACTCTATCATTAAAAATAATCTACCCCACCGTATTGAAAACTTAAAGCCACAACCAAAACCGCCTCTTGATATTCAAAAATTTGAAAGATCGTTTCTAACTATTGGAGGGGGATGCTTGGGGGAAATATGGAAGATAGCTAAAAACCGAATAATTCACAAGAAACACAGTTTGTCAAAAACCCAGTTGCGAAAATCTAAAATATTATATTGAAAGATTGAATATCAAAATGAAAGCCACAAAAGTCAAGGGAAAAGATAAACCTAATCAAGCCAAACCGAAACCTAGTCAAGCCAAACCGAAACCTAGTCAAGCCAAATCTAAACCTAGTCAAGCCAAATCTAAATCTAGTCAAACGGAAACTAAACCTAGTCAAACGGAAACTAAACCTAGTCAAATGGAAACTAAACCTAGTCAAACGGAAACTAAACCTAGTCAAAGCAAAGCAAAAACAATTGAACGAAAAACGCGTCATGTGGAATTAGAAACTCAGAAACGTTCTTCCAAGAGAGTATCGTCCAAGCCAAAATATTTAAACGATTTCAAAACATAAATCAGACGTGTTGACAGTATTAAAAATTTTAATGTTCTTATTTAGATCTAATTTGAATATACAATAAGAAATAGAGTTCTGACATTTAAGTTATCGTTGTTTTTATTTCACATAGGCGTATTGAAGAGAGAGTGAAAAGGAAACCTATTCACTCCCCCCCAAACTGATTTTAGTTTGTTTTGAAAACTTTGCTTCACATACAAGGGAGTATCTCTATATCCTTTTCCTGAATGATGATGACCATGTACATCTTTTTTGGTTAAGAGTGCCTTGCGAGAATACGCAAAATTGATGCTGGTTATTTTGCCGTTAGCATTAAACTTATATTGAGAAAACAAGCTTTCCACTGCACTTCCATTTAATCGTTTTGGCATCAGATAATATTCAGGATATTGATTTAGAAAATAAGAGGCAAGAGCCTTGAAACCAAAGACCATTATGCGCAACAGGTCCCATGTCTATAATTAAAAAGGCCATATTATTTAATGACATTAGCTCTGTATTGGATTAGAAGTATACCTGCCAGGAAATAAACTCCTTCCCAGGGTACAGCAGGTTGAATTCTGAATCACTATCTGTATTTGTTTAGTGATTTAAACCATTAAAAGCTCTGTTAGGAAAACGCGAATGGTCATTGACTTTCCTTACCTTTTAAGTGTACAAGCCATTCTTTGAAGTAATTCAAACCCTGATCAATGTTGAGAATAACTTCGTCATCCATTGATTTGACTTTCACGTTGGAAAGCATTCCTTTTTCAAACAGTAAATTACAGGCTTTCAAATAATTGTAAGTCTCCATTGTTTCCTTATAGTCGCTAGGTAGTTCTTCATTCTCTGGATTGGCATGTTCATAAAGCTCACTTAACACGTCATCTTGCTGTTAAGATCAAATTAGTTACGAAACTAGTCGTATTTGTCCAACTAACACGAGTTCCATACAAACCTGCATTATTTTGGCTGGCTTTACATTAAGTTTGGTCCAAGAATCTCTGATTATGTACGATTCTAACAGTTTGGGTACGTGGCGGGGTATATCTTGTTCCCGTCTAGCATCTTCTCTCTTTTTCATGTCCACAATAGACTGCCATCCGAATGATACACCGTTGTTTTTAAAGGATCTCGTACCCGAGTCCTTTGACGCAAACAATGCATTTATTAGATTTTCAGCTATTAAAATAAGAAACAATTAGCTAAAGATTTTTTTTTTCACTGATGTTGAACCTGATGAGAGGGACAAATAATCCAGTATATTCGATGGCCTAATTGGAAAGGGTTTTCAAACCATGGCTTAACTTCAATGTTAACTTCGTTGGTAATTTGGTCTATTTTAACACCATACGCGCCTGAATATTTGTGAGTCAATTTTATCAAGCTAAGGTTAGAACTGGCACCGTCACAAAGACAGGCAGATACTTTAAAACCAACAGCGTGCAGAGCACGTAACACTTGAAATAAACATGCTGAAATGAAATGGGTATTTGTAGATCCCTCAGAAGCAAAATATGGGCAAATTATATCATAATCAGATGTAAGGTCCCTCCATAAAAATTGAAGCATATAGCCTGCTTTTGGGATAGTTTTTTCTGTGCTTAGTTGAGCATAAATATCATCCAGCGTGGCTAGCTGGTCGGGAGACATGGCTAAGCCAATTAATTTATGACTTTTACTATTCCACGCCACTTTAGGGGAAACATTCACTTCGTCAAATATAAGAATTCCATCCCCTTTTGGCTCTTTGAAACCTCCAGCCATCTGTTCTTTTACGTAAGCATCATAACACTCCTTTTGGCGTTTCAAACTGTCCATATTTACACCCGGTTCTTCTAAATTGTGTGACATTTTCGCCTGTATACTTCTCCAGCTAGGTAATTTAAGTATTTTGAAATTTTGAAGAGCTAAATAAGCAGTCTGCAGGCCAAAGCTTGGGATATCCGGTATGTTATGGCGCCCCAACGGTTGCTTGTCTTTCCAAATGCTAAAGAGACGCAACATTATGAGTTTATTAGAATACTTTTATAACAATATGCCTTAATACAATTTTAAATTTAATGATCTTTCATCTTACTATTTCTTTGTTGATCTTCTTCAAATTCCAATCTATCCTTTTCTTCTTGTTGTTTTGTCTCATTTAACCACGCTTCTTTCATTGCGTTCTTTATCTCCATTTCATTTTCACCGGAAGAAGGTAGCTCAGCTAATGATGTTTCCAGTTCTCCTTTGAAATCCCTGTTAATGACCTTAGTAACCTCACTCATTTCTTTGCTCTTCTTAGCAGAAAGGTTCAGCTTTAATTTGTCACACTTTTCCAGGAGTTTAGCATTCACATGAAACAAACGATGTTTCCTAAGTTTCTCCTTTTTGCGGCGGGTTCTCAAGGATTTTGGTGATAAATATTTGAGTTTATGTTTCGACGTTGGTGATGTTTTATCTTTGCTAGTAGACGCAACCACTTCTTGAAGAGATTTCAAGTTCTCTGTTCTTCTGTTGGCTAATGATTTGCAATAACGAGACCGATAACTACATTCGGGGCATCGATAATTGAGAGTCTCAAGTTCAGTCATTGGCGCGTTGTTTGGAGGCTTAAACCAAACTAAACAATCTTCTGATAGAACATGCTCAGATGGATATAAGACTTTGGTGACTTTTAGGGGACAAAATGGTAAAGCTTTTATACAGTTTATTGCATCCTGCGTCAGGCCAGGGCAACAAGTAAAATTATCATCCAAAAGTAGTTCAAAGATAATTCGCGCAATATTCTCAATGATATTTTCAGATTCAAAGATCTGTGATTTTTTAACACAACCTTTAAAAATAAGGCATACTGACGCTTCCCCTTTATCATCAATTAGAACCTTTATCGGGTCCATTCCCCATTGTGGCATGAAAATATCTTTTCTAGATACTTCTATAACCTTCTGTAAATTAGGAACAATATTAGGGTATTAATTTTGGTATTTGCAAGATCAACAATGAAAGTAAAATGGTTACCTCTGATTTCCCCAGGTGAGTCTTTTCGTGGATTAATAGAGAATTTTTTGTATCTTCATTATGAAGCCACAATTTCAATGCATCAAAGACTTTCATCTAATTTGAAAATAATTGATTTAATTTTTTGATAAATGGTGAATATTATAAGCTTTTAAGAAGCGTGCATTAACAAAGTTAACAACTTGGCAAAAGAAATTAGAAGATAAAAAAGGCTTCTTTGGTTTATAATGACAAAGGCTTAACATTACCTGTGGATTCTCTTCTATTTTTCTCTTTTTAACTTCAACATTTTCGTCATTATTTTCAGTGCAAATGCAAAAATGCCCTTTTTTCAATAAAGTATTGTACTTTACAATTGTTTGGCACAGTTTTTTGGATGTTTCTGGTGCATATTGCGACGCGAAATCAGCAGACGTTACAACCGCCTCCATTTTGTTTTGTAATCGCGTCAACCCCGAAGTTTAAACCAAGGAGCATAAATGTCTGAACTACTTTCAGTCGCGAGTTTGCAAGTCCATCAGTCACTAGTAGACTAAATAGTTAATGGCGAAACTTTGATGTCCGCGTATTTTAACACAGGCTCTATGGCCATTTTCATACTTTCCCTCTCATCCACTTGTGATAATAGTCAGTTTATGATGTTAGCACGGTTAAGGCTATTTGGTCCAATTTTCGTAGTGGTAAAAAAACAAGGGAACCTAAGCTTGTGTTAGCTAACAAGTTAAGTTGGCAAAGGACCCCACACATATATATTAAGTTAACAAGATTACCTACGACTGGTAATTAAGCTAGAATACCTACGACTGGAAATTAAGCTAGATTACCGACGACTGGAAATTAAGCTAGGTTACCGATGACTGGTAATTAAGCTAGATTACCGACGACTGGAAATTAAGCTAGATTACCGACGACTGGAAATTAAGCTAGATTACCGACGACTGGTAATTAAGCTAGATTACCGACGACTGGTAATTAAGCTAGATTACCGACGACTGGTAATTAAGCTAGATTACCGACGACTGGTTATTAAGCTAGATTACCGACGACTGGTAATTAAGCTAGATTACCGACGACTGGTTATTAAGCTAGATTACCGACGACTGGTAATTAAGCTAGATTAGCGACGACTGGTTATTAAGCTAGATTACCGACGACTGGTAATTAAGCTAGATTAGCGACGACTGGTAATTAAGATAGATTTCTGACGACTGGTAATTAAGCCAGATTACAGATGACTGGTAATTGAACTTGATAAGTATATGACTTGTGTTGGTGCTCAGGTGTACGGAATCTTTTTGTGGTATAACTATGTACAGCTTCCTCTGTATTTGCATGTGAAAATGACGGGAAAGCAATTTGATTTTGATCGGACGTTCATTGTCAATTCAAGCAGTCAGGAATGACAGTTTTATAATAGATGGTTGGTTAGTTCAAACGCGTTAACTAATGTATGCACAATGCCCTAATACTTTTACTCTCCTAAGGTTTCTGAATTTGAATTAATATTAAGACTGAAGTGACAGATATTAATAAAAACTGCCATTGTAGACAAAGACGGGAAAGTGTAAAAGATAAGTGTAGAAAATGAATTGCCAGAAGTAACAGATATTAAAATTTTTACTTTTGAAGACATGATCATAAAACATCGATTATTTTAAATAATTCCTATCTTAGTTTTTTTCACCAAAATTAGTCAAAATATTTTGTCATGAAACATGTGCATCATTTCAAAACCAGTACGCGTGTACATTTTATTTTACACCAAAAATTTACAATGAGTTTTGAGTATTCGATCCTATAAGGAGAATAAAATAGTCAGAAAATGGTTGAACAAAAAACTGTGTGAAAACTTGACAAATCGTAATCGTTATTTTGAAAGTTTTAAAAGTATCAAAATTAACGTGATGTATAGGTCCAAAACATCTTTTGAACATTAATAACCACATCACAGTCAAACGGCCTTTGTAATTTTCTGCTTGGCAATATTTCCAATTATAAAATATAAAAATTGGAGTATTTGAACTAAAACCTACTATCAAAAAACTTGAAGATACCATTTTTTTCTGGAACTACTATATAGAGCAAAATACTTGTGTAAATAATGTAGAAAAATATATTGAGTTTAATGAAAATTTGGTGAAAAAAACTAAGATAGGAACTTTTTAAAATAATCGATGTTTTATGATCATGTCTTCAAAAGTAAAAATTTTAATATCTGTTACTTCTGGCAATTCATTTTCTACACTTATCTTTTACACTTTCCCGTATTTGTCTACAATGGCAGTTTTTATTAATTAAATAATAGAATTAATCAGAAATATTAGAAATACGAAGGAATATAAGAAATACGAAGGAATATTAGAAATACTGAGAAATATTAGAAATACGAAGGAATAATAGAAATACTGAGAAATATTTGAAATACGAAGGAATAATAGAAATACTGAGAAATACGAAGGAATATTAGAAATACTAAGAAATATTTGAAATACGAAGGAATAATGGAAATAATGGAAATATTGGAAATTTAAAGGAAATATCGTGAAAATATTGGAAATTTTTTGGAGAAATATCCGGAAATAAAGAAATACGAAAATAATAGAAATAAATCGGAAATTTTTGGAAATATTTGGAAATATGAAATCTGGTGTACATTTTTTGGGGAAGTGAGTAGCCCCTCGGAAAAAGTATCTTCACGTGGCCTTCTAATGCAGTCTAAAAGTTACATACGAACTGAGAAATGATTCACCAATTTCGATGACTACTGAATTTGTTTTGTACCTACGGTTTCTATGTAACTATGAGGGAAAATCATGTGAAATAAACTCTGACCTCCCATTTTCGTTTGCGCTGTAGTATTTTTGTCCTACCCTATTCTTTTTCGTCGAAAAGCTATAATCCTATATGAAGTTTTTACGGATATCGCACCCTTGACCCAAGAGAACGTTCGAGACAAAGTTCATGACGCGTTTTCCCACACGGTAAAAACTACTCACTAGGCTACGCTTTGAATCTTTTTCTGTGTAGTCGTCTCGGTATTCGTAGTTCGAGTCGTTGGGTTCAAAATTTTACGGCTTGGTTTTTCACAAGCTCGCGCTGTTTCTACATTTCATCAGAAATGTATACTGACAGTAATAGCGAAGTTATTCAATTTGATAATAAAATTAAAGGACTGCAGTTACAATTACAAAAATGTTTGGAACTCACCGGTTGCTTAAATATAACAGCTCTAAAATCTATAAAAAGTATTTCCGAAATTGAAGATTTTCTTAAAAATAAATCAGCCTTGTTCATGAGAATTGCAAAGAGTGATTTCGAAGTGGCCTATGGGATGTTCGTAAGCGAGCCCGCAAGCTTTGAATTTTTACCCGGACACAAAATTCTTTTGGAAGTGTTAATTAGTGAATTAAGACAACCGAAAGAACAAGTAAGCCAGGGAGATCCACTGGCGATAAAAAGTAAGTCAACGCGCAATCAGAAGAGGAATGCAGATGGAAAACCTAAAGTTTCGGAAACGTCGGTAACTTTTGATCAACTAAACGCCAAAATGAAAGATAACTAACCTAAATAAATGGGCTAAAACGACCGAAGAGCTTCATTTAAAGAACCTTAAAGAAAATGGTCACTTCCAACTTACTATGGTGAACTCCTTACTGAAAATTGTGTGCCTGCTTAGTGGAAATGCCATCTTCGCCGGAGTTTCAGGCAATCAAGTCGTTTTATCAAATTATGTAAGACAGGTGAAAACCCTCAATATTCTTAAGGGAGGAAACAAATTTCACCAGCCTTCAGTGATACAGGCCTTTTCCATGTGCGATAAGGTTTCCCCAAGTGATATTGGTAGGTCAATTTATTCTTTAAGTTAATAAGATATGTTACATTATTTCCTTACGTTCGACTCTAATTTATGAAAGGTAGTTATTTAGTGACGTGGTTGAAAATCAAATTATCTCGTAAACTGACGCCTGGAAGGAGGGGTAAATAATTCTCACCTGTCATTCTCGAACTAGCTCTGAGAAATGTCACACAGAATATATCTTATATACTATCTTACTAATAACTTCGGTAAAAATCTGCCCTCAAACTAAGTTTTTGAACTCTTTACAGAAATTATTGAAAACCAACCATCAACTACCATTGAAAAACCAACAAGCAACAATATTATCGAGTAATAGTTTTATATTTAAAGCTAAAGTTTTTAGTGAAATGTTAAAGAAAATTCGTCTCTTCTGATCGGGGTCTGCATATAAACGTCTAGCGAAAGTTACGCTGACCTCTGACTAATAAAAAGTGCACAAAGTTAACCATTGATTGATTATGAATTTGATTTATAGCTCTAAGAACTTGCGGCGCGAGTCAAGGCTTTACTATTTGCTATGCAAGACTTTTTGACTGAATAATGGAGTAATTTAGTTTTTTAAATACACATTTGATATTGCTATGCGTTTCTGCTCTATAATAATAGAAAAACACGGACTTAGGGAACTATTTTTATCTGTGTACGTGAGCCACTAAACCAGAGCAGAGCCTTTTCGATGGTAAATTTTTCCTTTCTGATTTTAAACTCCCCCGAAATATATAGAATAGTTAAAGCTACTCTAACAACCCGGCGAAGTGTTAAGGCTTCATAGAGTGTAACAGTATTTTATTGACGCTCCCCCTTTATTTTCCTAACCTGGCTGGTAGTTTTATAAATTTACCCATGACGTCAATGGAAAAGCCGAAGACCGCATCAACATCATGAAGATGGACCCACGAGTGGTCCACGTGTTCGTACGCGAAAGAAAATACTAAAGCGATCGCGCTATAAAAAGGGTCCCCGACCTTTGTTTAACTCGCTCTCTACCTTTTACCTTGGTCCTGCTTGGTCGGACTTGCAGTCGCTGCAGCCCTCGGGCTCGACGCCCTCGGGCGTGGACCCTTCGGGGCCACGCCGCGGATTTCGTGAAGTCTCCGGACTTAAACTTAACAACGCGCCGGTTACCTGGACGATCTACAATTTCGCGCCGGACGCTTTTGTGCGGGTCATCATCAAACTCGTAATTATAAACTGAACTATATTTTTATTTAATTAAACCCAGCCAGGGTTACGAACTATTTTTATTTCAAATTATTAAAACTATTATTATTTTTATTATTTCAATGACGACAGTTTTATAATTTTAAAAAGCATTAAGCTTTCTTCTATTTGATTATAATTTCCTTTAAATTTATTTATCCCCTAGACATTAAAACGAACCAATTTAATAAAGTTTAAATATCTTAAGTTCATACTTATTTAAGATATCTATTATTATTATTCTTATTATTATTAAAAAACTGTCTCATTTTGGGGATCTCCGTCCGGGATCGTTTCCCTAGAACCACTCGCACTATTTAAACTTGTTATTAAGGCTATGTGCCCATGATTAGTAATTTTCTTTGTTTAAGTCCTTTAGTTAAAAATGGACGATTTTTTTAAAAGGGTTCTAGTAAGGCAGAACTCATTTCTGTTTTTAGATTTAAATTAATCACGCTAGTAAAAATGTTTTTAGTTAATGTTCACATTAATATTAATTGTGTTAAATTTTCTTTATGTTATTTAAAGTTCGATTTTTTTTTTGAAATAACGTTTTTTAGTGTTGGTCACGCTCTCCTCAGTTAACGTATTTTGCTCGTTGAGATTTGAATACCCTAATTTTTGGTCGAGGAAAGGGCTATTTTATTTTGTTAGAAAGGGGGCATGAATAAATTAGTCACCAGTACCGCCAGAGAAAATGGTTAGGCCTAGCTAGCCGCTCAATGAGGTTCAAAATTTTCCATACAAATATTTTTCCAAGTTCAGTACCACCCGGAGTTAGGTTTTCTAGAGTGATGGTGGACGCATTGTCACCCTAAGCCGTTGAACTCAACTCGCCCCGCTGGTCGGTGCGAGGAAGGGTTTTTGTAACTTTTAGTTAGCCTCTGACCATCCCGTTTAGTTATTTCACCTTTAGCAATATAATTTTCAATGGATATAATTCCAGTTAAACTTTTTAGTTTTTAGTTTTTCCCCTGATGGTTATTCACTATTTAATTGTTCTGACCTCAAGCTTTTATCTCAGGAGCGTGTATACCTCTGTACAGACCCATCGCAGTAGGCAGGCATAGATATGATAATCAAAAATTTGGGTTGAATTATTTTTTTGTAGAGTACTTTAATTAGTGATCTCTTAGTGTTTATTTATTTGTCAGGGTTAATTATTAGGCAATGCTTTAGTCTAAACGAGCATCCCACTATTTCCCTTAATTTTTCCGCCTGTGCCAACACGGGTTGTGAGTTTATTTTTTTTGATCCTAAGTTTATATTTGTGAAGCCCGTTATTATGCGTGACCACCTCTTTAACGTTGGCCAAGTTACTTAGTGATATATTTGTTTTCAATTGGCCATTGAATAACTTTTGGGTAGGGAACCCACATGTTTTTTTTTGTTTAGAGGAGGGACCTCTAGTATATTTTAAACCTTGGTGTATTAGGTTATGATTTGAATATATAGTCCGCGTGTAAACCGACTGTATTTATTTTGTTTTAGAGGAGGGACCTCTATTGTAATTTAAGCCTTGGAGTATTAGGTTAACTCTTATGATTTGGATATATAGTCCGCGTGTATACCTGACTGTATTTAGCTAGCTTTTTCACATTTTTGTAAATTTTTGTGTTTTATTTTTAGTCCATATAACTCCATTAATATTATTTTTTTTTTTCTCATTGACAACAATTGAGTTTTTTTGTTTGGTTTCATTATGCCAAGCCCTGATGTTTAACTGTTTTAGGATTTTTGGCCCCAGTTTTGCCACTTATGTTTTGTTTTTGTTTTTGCTGTAACAAAATCTTGTTTTGCATATTCTTTTTTTTTGTCTCAGTCATGTTTTTCTGTATTGTTCTCGAACGAGGACGTTCGAAATTAAGTGGGGAAGAGTGTAACAGTATTTTATTGACGCTCCCCCTTTATTTTCCTAACCTGGCTGGTAGTTTTATAAATTTACCCATGACGTCAATGGAAAAGCCGAAGACCGCATCAACATCATGAAGATGGACCCACGAGTGGTCCACGTGTTCGTGCGCGAAAGAAAATACTAAAGCGATCGCGCTATAAAAAGGGTCCCCGACCTTTGTTTAACTCGCTCTCTACCTTTTACCTTGGTCCTGCTTGGTCGGACTTGCAGTCGCTGCAGCCCTCGGGCTCGACGCCCTCGGGCGTGGACCCTTCGGGGCCACGCCGCGGATTTCGTGAAGTCTCCGGACTTAAACTTAACAACGCGCCGGTTACCTGGACGATCTACAATTTCGCGCCGGACGCTTTTGTGCGGGTCATCATCAAACTCGTAATTATAAACTGAACTATATTTTTATTTAATTAAACCCAGCCAGGGTTACGAACTATTTTTATTTCAAATTATTAAAACTATTATTATTTTTATTATTTCAATGACGACAGTTTTATAATTTTAAAAAGCATTAAGCTTTCTTCTATTTGATTATAATTTCCTTTAAATTTATTTATCCCCTAGACATTAAAACGAACCAATTTAATAAAGTTTAAATATCTTAAGTTCATACTTATTTAAGATATCTATTATTATTATTCTTATTATTATTTAAAAACTGTCTCAAGAGACCTTTTTGATGTAAGGGGAGGGGTTAAAAGTAAAGCATGTGCATGTCGTAAAGTTGGCAAATATGTTAGAACGATATGTGTAATTTATAATTTCAACACTAAGTTTGATGAGCAATATGCTCGAGCATCAACCTCAAATTCTAATTTATAATTTCAACACTAGGTTTGATGAGCAATATGCTCGAGCATCAACCTCAAATTCTAAATGGTCTCGAAGTGAGAGAGTGTAGCGAAAGCTGCACAGAGCAGCAGCGGATTGTGAGAAAATCACATAATTTTTCTCAAATGTTGATGAAATATCAAAGTTAATTCAGGAGAACCAAGCTTTGAGAGAAGAAATGAAACACCAGTTCTCTGGAAATGTTCTGCTTGGAAATTTTGATGTGATTTCCAATCAAAAAATTTAAGTCTAGCCTTACAGAGCATCAGACAGGTTAAGCGATATATTTCAACGTCTTACAAAATGTAGAAGGGGAAATTCGCATTTCTGGCTTATTAAAACAACTTGCAAATTTTGGAACCAAACCTTTCTTGGTTACTCTTAGCAAAGATGCAACTAGGTGCACTGCTAAAATTTCCTATGATTCTTCCATAAACCAATGTGTAAGCTTTGTTCCTCCTCTAAACGAGAAGGGGATTCCAATTAAAAATGCCTTTCCCTTTGAGAGAGCAAGGTTCTTAATGTAGACAGCAAGAAAAGTGGAGCTTGTACAGACTGTTAAAAAAGTCTTTGAGCGTTGCAGTTTTCGCACATATTTCAGAAACTATTGAAGCCCGCACTGTGAAATAAAGTGCGTTATAATAGTTCAGCATTTCTCTTTCATATTTTACCCGTTTCACAGTTGTCTTTTGCATACTATTACCGGAAAGCGGAAGTGTCAAAATTACCAACTTTAAAAATATTGGATTCTGGAGATTATAAATGCGATTTTCGGATTCCTTGGGGTCGATTCGTATCTGAAAAGTTTTCACCAAATTCAATTCGGATGAAAAGGTCACGAATAATCGGCCTTTATTCAAAATATGGCAACTTTGGTTAGAGTGGCGATAATTCATAATCGAATCTTTGTCGTAATAATGCTTCTTTGATGTTATGGCACTTGTGACTTTATGCAATATATATGTGATTAGTCTTGTGGTGCAATACTTCGAAAAAATCTGAAGCTCATTGAAGCAGAAGTTTATGACTTCTTATCCTGGGAAGTATTGGACTCTAACCATATCCGGAACCATCTCTGTTAGCCAACTTCTTATTAGGTCCGATCACCGCGCCACCTACGGCGCTTCTCTCATTTTGAGCTGGCAGGCTGATTTGCGCGCCAGCAGCGGGCAAGTAACGAAACTTTGAGGTGTGTCCTGTGGTTTGAGGTAACGAATAAGAAACGGCTCAAACTAGTGTAGGGTCCTAGGCCCACGGGGATTTATGGGTTTTAAGAGTTTTAGACAGACGGCTTTTCAACGATTGGCGCTGAAGAAGTTTTGAACACGCCCCACAGTTTGAGAGCCACAGCCTCTCAGCATGGCATTTTTCAGTATATTAGATCGTTTTCCTAGTGGGGAGGAAACTTTCGACCCTCTTTTACGATTACCATAGGTAATTTTGACTAAAAGGGATGGATACTATATAAAGCCTTAGTGTCAAATACTTCTTTGGATAAGAAGTCATTAACTTCTGATTGAAGGGATGGTGAAGTGGAAAATATAGTAATTATTTTTTTTTCTTCTATAAGACCAATCTGCATAGTGAAAAATCGTGGAAATAACACCAAACGATTTTTAAACTACAATTAGTTTGAAACTTCATGGATTATTTCAAATGAGAACCTGCGACCAGTCGCGTAGCGCCCTGCCTTTTATTAACAATTTTCTCGTGGCTTGCTCCGTGTTGAATAAATTTATCGCGAGATTTGAAAAAATTTGCACGAGACATGGTAAGTGCCATGAGAATTTTGTTAACAAAAAGGCAGGGCGCTACGCGATTGGTCGGAGGTTTTTATTTAAAATTATTCTTAAAATCTTAACCTCTTTTGAATTTTAAAATCAATGGGAGGTATTTCCTGAATATTTTATTATGCAGACTGGTCTTATAACTTGTAGAAGAATCGATAAAAAATCACTTTAATTTCCACTTCCCACTCCCTTTAAGAGAAAACTCGCGTCTTTTGAAGAGGAGAAGCGGTTTGAAAATATTGTTATTTGGGCCACGATACCATAATATTCAGAACTCATATTAATTACGTCTGGGTCTTCAGCCCGACTTGTTGCAGCCTAGTGAAAATCTCATTCATGATGGCATGTGCGCTGCACGACATCCCTTCATATTGACAAATTCGACTATTCCATACATGAAACAACTTCAGAGGAAATGGCTTCTATGCTAGGAACACTCGCTACGCGGTTGAGCTTCGCTAAACGGAGCCTGGGGTTGTCTATAGCCTCCCGCGTTTATGTGAGGCAAAATAATAAAGCTTACCACATCCAAGCATGGGAATAGGCGTATTTCACAACTGACGTTCAAACCTAAAAATTAAATGCAAAAAAATTAAAGCAGGTAACAAGGTTCACAACTGAGTATTAAAGCTAACAGCTTAAACGAGCCCGAACCGTAAAAACTTGATGTTGGTCTCTCTGTGCTGATGTTCTGCTACTCCCTTGGTTTATTTAAGGCAAAAGCACTACCTTTGGGCATAGTAAAACAAAAACAAAAAAACAACAATGCAGTTGCTCGCTCGATCATTTATATAAATATATTACCTAGGGTGTGATAAATGCAGTTAGGGAGTGATTGGGATATTAGGGAATTTTGTTTTTGAAGACATATTATGAAGAAAGAAGACATGCCTGTTTGAAGAATTTTTGGAAAAATTTTTATCTTTATTGATAATTAGTTAAAAGTTGAAAAATATGAATGAAATTTGGACTAAAATTTTCAAATAAAAAATACTTTCTTCGAGTTTCAAAATATAGTACTTCCTTCGAGAGAGAGTAAGGATGAAGGGGGGAAGGAAGGGGGTAAAATTTTTGGTGTTATACCGACATCCCTGGGGTTGGGGGGAGGAGGCGGGGGAATTGATGACGTCACGTGAAGGTTTTGGAGGGAAATATGAATTGTTGCGTAACCTGGTGGTGGATTTCTATGCGGCATATTTTAGCGTCCTTGGTCGATCGTTACACCACCTGGTGGCAGGGGTATGACGTCATGATTTTTATAGCTGTAAAGATAGGCTTATGCTATGGTAGACCCTGAGAAAGATAGGCTTATCCTAGATGTAAAAGAATCAGAATTTTAGCCAGAAACATTTAATGAACACAATCAATTCCAATTAATTGGCGAATGTACGCGTCGTTATTTAAGCAAATGTAGAATAAATTATATAATTGTAGCTTACGTGTCAAGTTTTTGTCACGAACTAAGTTAAAAAAATCTTCGAAAATGCTCGAAGGAACTATACTTGCTGCTATGAAGTTTTTTACACGGTCGTAATCGTTGTAAGACATAGTACCGTGACTTATATAATATCTTTATATATATCGTTCATGCGTTTTACAATCTCTTCGTACATGCATAAAAATAACTTCGGCTTGATCATTCAAAAGGTTGTAGTGAAATTTCATGAAACGAAATTTCTCGTTCAGTTTCCCTGCCTCGGCCTTTGTTAGAGTAAAGACGCTACCATCGTCGAATACTATCTCCCCCTCCATAACGGTTACTTTTATTTTCAAGTTTAAGTAACGATAATTACCCAGGTCGCCAGTTTCCAACGCTGAATAGATTTCCGTGCACTCTTCCATAAATTCCTTCAAAACGTTTTCCGAAATGGTGAAAATGGTTCCATCCTTTTTTTGTCAAAAGTAGGCTTGGTTCGTATCCATTCACCCCGAAAACGGTACAACATTTATTCCCTAGTCTAACGCGGGCGTTTAAGCGGTAATCTAAAACACGATCTACGACTTTGGTGGACATTCTTGCGACAGGTCTTTAAGGCTTAAAATATGACAACCGAATGATCTTTATCGAGAGATTTTCTTGAGAGTGGGGTTGATATTTAGCCTGAGGGTATATTGACTGATGCTTATCTTTTTTATTGTCATTTCTTGAATTGGGCACCCAACAGGTGGTTTAGTACCTTAAAAGGGGGCGGGGCTAAACCATTTGTATTGCATTGTTATCAATGGAATTTATCCCCATTGGCTTTTTATTTATACGTAACCACGTTCAGACGCGTCTTAATGGCTTTTGGGGGGGCGTGGTTTGATTTATTGCTTTGTTAATTGGTGACTCACCCTACCACCAAACATTCAATTGATTCCAGGTGTTTGCCCCGAAGGCATTATCCTGACAAGTCTCTACATGTTTAAGATATTTTTTTGCGTTACCCGAAATTAAAGTAATATTTTTAAAATACCAAAATGCAAATTCAACTAGAAATACAGATACGAGGATGAAAGTAACTGCCAATATTTTCCCTGACCTTGAAAGAGCTTCGCGAAATAACGTCTGCTTAGTAACAGCGTCCATTTCGATGTAACCTTTCATCGACTTATTGGGGGTATAAATAGCGGCTGATTTGGTCAGGACCTCATTCGATTGTTTGACACCGCAAGGATAAGATGAATCAAGAAATTACTCGTCTAGAAACGTTTGCTGGATTTTCGAGTACGTTTGTAAAACCGTCAGAACTAGCCCGTCATGGGTTCTACTATTTAAGTTCGGGGACCGACGCTGTTAAATGCCATTTTTGTGACCGTAATGCTTAGAGGATGGGAACCTCACGACAATGTTTTCAAAGAGCATGAAAAATTCAAGGCAGACTGTGCATTACTTCAAGGACTACCAACTAATAACATGCCTATTTTCATCCAAAACCCATTGACTAAAGACATGCCACCAAACTGAAAGTACAGAGATGTCCCTCAAGAAGAGTGGGTGAAAGAAAAAGTCATTCCGCCAACGCAACCTATACGAACAACACTAAAGGGCCGTCCACACTGAGCTGTTTCGCGTCGCTTTGCGTTGCTTTGCTCAGTTTTGCGTTCGTAACGCTATCCACATTGGCAGCAAAAACATTTTTCTTCGCATTGCACGTCGAACGCAACAGGGCGCGAAGGAATAGACTAGTAGCGAAAAACTTTCGCGTCGCGGTTAGCAAGCACCAAGTGACAACCAATCAGAGGAAAGGAATATTAAACGAGAAGGGATAGCCAACCTGTAGACTTGTTCAGGCATTTAAAATATTAAACTGTCTTGAGACTTCCGATTTTGAAGGATATTTAATTACTCTGGAAATAGACAATCCAAGGCTCTCTGAAATTTGAGGTGCACTTTTCAAGAAGAGGAGTAACCAATAGCAATAACGTTAAAAAACTCGAATTGGATTAACAGGTGCATATATTTCAGGAATAGAGTATCATGTTTGATTTCATAGGCCAAGTGCACTTTTGGGATCAAATTATGAAAATCTCCATCAACAAATCTATCCTCAAAACATCCCAAACCCAAATATTTCGTTTATGTTTCCAACGTCGTCTCCTAGCTAAAATTAATGCTACACTAGCCAGTTTTACCAACCAACGCGCGTTTTCATCCGCCATGTTTGCTATGACGTCACAATCGCGCTTTGTATTGGGTTGCATTCAGTCGGACCAGCGAAGCAAATTGTTCGCGTTGCACTGAATCGCGGCGCGCTTGTCGAAAGCAACGCGAAGTGGCGCGTGGTAAAGCGAAGCTCAGTGTGGACGGCCCTTTACTCCGAATGACGATATTGTACTAAGAATTAAACGCGTTAATCTCGTGAAAGCTATTATTGAAATGTTTATTCAAGAACTTTTGCAACATGCAATTTAGATCATATTGTTGTAATATATTTCATAACTTACGAAAACCATATAAATTTCAATGTATTACGTTTTAAACACCGAATTATAAAAACTGGAAAAGTTTTAGAACCAGTCAAAAAACTCGAAATGTAACTCGAAAAATAAATATAATTTTGTAACCACGCTTACGAGATTACTAAACTCGCCCCACGTGGCCATAAAAGCCTTGGCTAATACTAAGAGTAACTACACTGTTCCTTAGGTTCAATCATACTTTATTAAACTAACTAATTAAATAATAATTAAATGCCACTTGCATTATACAATTAAAGAACTAAACATAATTACAGATAATAAGGATGAAGTCCAATCCTAGGGCAAAGCCCTTCACTCGAGCGACTACTACATCTTAGTAGTAAAGGAGAACTGACTTAATAGTGATAAGCAGACGATGCTTATATAGTACGGGGAAAGGTCAGAGGTAACGCTGTGTGTTAATCCTCTATGTAACCGTACACCCCTGGAGTGGAAACCCAGGAGGTCCCTTGATTATTACGGGAGGTTACATCCCCCCAGACGACAAAGATTGGACTTCATCGGCAGAAAACTTAATTACATAAATTTTCTAATTTTAACATAACAAAATAATAGTAATTAACTTTAAATAATGTAACAGATAGTTAAAAGATTCCAGTTAACTAGCATACTAGGTTAATCATTTAAAGTTATAAGGAAATTTGATGAAAGCAGGAACTGTAGCATCGGATGGCTCGTCCTGGCTTTCTTCCTCCCATGTTAGAATACGTCCAGTCAGATCTGGAGCAGCCGTATCAGACGATGTAGTTGAGGAAGTCTCCGCAGGTTGGTGTTCCGGACCACCGTCCTTTGAAGAGCTTGACTCAGCATCGTCCTCTGTAGGCGTTGATTGCTGACTGTAGTTTCTTCTCTTAAGGGAATGTCCCGTTGAGATAAGCCAAGTAATTAAACTTGCTTCTGAAGAAGTTGAGAATGACTTGAACATCGTGATCGTAGTGAATTGTTGCTTAAAGAAAGGGTTTGAGCTCCTTGCATACTCAATTAGTGCTTGTTACGGATAGCCCAATCCGCAGTGCGGAACCGCAACGTCACTACCCTAACTTTTCTTCTAACAATTAATAATCACTAACCACGATTCCACTAAGGCTTAGCATAGCCAAAGCAAAATCTAAATGGACCAGGATTCTTCGTGTCCTGGCAAGCTCGCCATTTATGTAACCACGCTTACGAGATTACTAAACTCGCCCCACGTGGCCATAAAAGCCTTGGCTAATACTAAGAGTAACTACACTGTTCCTTAGGTTCAATCATACTTTATTAAACTAACTAATTAAATAATAATTAAATGCCACTTGCATTATACAATTAAAGAACTAAACATAATTACAGATAATAAGGATGAAGTCCAATCCTAGGGCAAAGCCCTTCACTCGAGCGACTACTACATCTTAGTAGTAAAGGAGAACTGACTTAATAGTGATAAGCAGACGATGCTTATATAATACGGGGAAAGGTCAGAGGTAACGCTGTGTGTTAATCCTCTATGTAACCGTACACCCCTGGAGTGGAAACCCAGGAGGTCCCTTGATTATTACGGGAGGTTACAATTTTTTCCTTATTTTGTTCTTTGTAATACTATTTTACCTACTACAGTCTTGACAAAACCATTTCAGTGGTGATATTGTAGGGTGTTATTCGTGATTTATAGCTATGGTATGGGTGAATGACCTCCGGTCCCTTAGATGTATTGGAATTTATTTTTTCTTTAATTGGCCACCCCACCAGTTCGTCTATGACCTTGAAAAGGGGGCGGGGCTGAACCTTATCAAACGAAATTATTCCCTTCGTCTTTTTGGGGAATTGGAAGAGGTCTATGACCTTTAAAAGTCGAAAATTAACAAAGTAATCTATTCCCTTTGTCCTTTCTTCAATTAGTCACATACCAGGGAGTTTAAGACCTTAAAAGAGGGCGTGGTCGGACCAGTTGTATTGTTATCAATGGAAATTATATTGGGAGTGATTTATGACTCACGCAAACGTTTTAAGACATGTCCAGATTTATGTCATTGAGGGGGATCTATTTTTCTAATTGTATCAAGAGAGTATAAAAGGCCTGGTCACTCTAGGTTACTCATCAGTTTAGTTCTGACCGCTGTTGATGCAAGCCAAGAAATCTTCTGTTCCCAAACAAACTTGTGAGCTATTCCGTGCCCATATTTTATTGCAGAAGTTAATGACTTCTTATCCTGGATAAGAAGTCATAAACTTCTGTTTAGTGCTTTAGTATTTTTAACTTAGTTTTTATTAGTATTTTAAATTTTTATAAGTATTTTCATTTTAACCTAGTTTTTTCAAGTGTTTTAGTATTTTCATTTTAATTTAAATTTTTACAAGTGTTTTAGTATTTGACTGTTAGTATTTTCAATTTTTTACTAGTATTTTACTGTTTTAGTGTTTTAGCATTATTATTACTTAGGCCTATTCAGTTTTTACCTCTCCGAGTGACGTATGTCACGGAGAGGTTCTAATTTCGACGTGTCTGTGTGTCTGTCTGTGTGTGTGTCTGTGTGTGTGTCTGTCCGTTGTTACACCCACGTGACCGCGTTCGCAGTTTGCAAATCGGAGCAAACGTGTATTCAATTTCCAGACCGCATTTACAGTCCCGGAAATTGTATTGCCTGTCTAACAACTCTGTTCATTTGTTCACCCCACATGGACACCAGTCTGAACTTACTGGCTTCTAAACACCACCATCATCTAGTCTTTCGCCCATTCCACATGGACACCAGTCTGTACTTACTGGCTTCTAAACACCACCATCTTCTAGTCTTTCGCCCATTCCACATGGACACCAGTCTGTACTTACTGGCTTCTAAACACCACCATCTTCTAGTCTTTCGCCCATTCCACATGGACACCAGTCTGTACTTATTGGCTTCTAACACCACCACCTTCTCTTCTTTGTCCATTCCACATGGACACCAGTCTGTACACCTGGCTTCTAACACCACCACCTTCTCGTCTTTGTCCATTCCACATGAACACCAGTCTGTACACCTGGCTTCTAACACCACCACCTTCTCGTCTTTGTCCATTCCACATGAACACCAGTCTGTACACCTGGCTTCTAACACCACCATCATCCTTAAGGTTAAGACATACGCGGCGATCGGCTAGGGTTACGAGAAACGTCTAGCCTTCCAATGGAGGGGTCTTCCTCCAAGGTTCACGCAATTGCGGTTGTTCTTGCTTTTAGCTGTAGTTCGACACCCTTATATACTACCTATTTGAGTAAGGCGAGCAACCGGAGTATGCTTCATTCCAAACGTCAATATTAGTCAAGTCTCTCAAGGTTGTTTAATTATTCTTTTTTAAAACGATGTAACGCTCAATAAGGCGAACAACTAACGAAGAAAATATTAAATATTAATTATATTTATTTTAAAATTTAAGATAATCTCTTTTCTCAATTCAAAATTAATACGGAAAGAGTTAAAAAGCAGTCTATTTTTTTCTGTGTGTGTCTGTCCGTTGTCACACTAGTGCGCCGAGTTAGCAGTTCGCTTTGTTTTGATGTGTTAAGAAATCCTACAGAACCTTAATATTCACTTTTTCCATAATATAAAGTGAATATGTGGAAATCTTTTTCGTTATTACGATGCATTTAGTACTTTTGTAGCTTTAAAGCTCTGTTTCATTTTGATATTCCAAGGATGTTTTTTAATATTATTATTTGAAATGGCTGTTTATATATTATTTAAGCTATACTACATCTGTATATAGAATAATCCTTGGTTTAGTTATTTTAAGAAAAAAACTAAGGCCTGGATTCTGTCGGGTAAATTAAGTTTGATCCGCAATAGGCTTAGTGAACCAAAGAGTAAATAATTGAGACCTGAAGTGGAGTAAACTTTGGGTTTTGATTATCGTGTCTGTAATGAAGGGACATTAACGGTTCAGAGTGAGCCGAAAGTTAAATACACGTTTAAATAATCAGAGTTACATTTTATAATAGAAGAAAGCATCATGGTAGCAATTAGATCAGTGAAAGGGCTAATCGTTATCGGGTCATAGCTTTGAAGTTTTCATTCTTGTTTCAAAGTTAATACAGAACGAGTATTGATACCGTTAGTTATTTAAAACAGAATTGTATATTTGATTTGCGATAAATGATAAAATGAAGTTTCAAGTACGTGTGACTCTCTGAAATAAGGTAGGGGGTAGAGTCTAGAGACGAGTGCTTTTTATTGATATCGTTAGTTACTAAATTCAATGTAGTGAAGTTAATTTTGGGATAAATGACAAGCGCAGGCTCTCTTTCAAATGACCGTAAACGGTTGGTCTTTCATAATACGGGAAATCAACGACAAAATGTATAATGCAACACAATGCAAAAAGGTCAAAGGTTATATTCTTCCGTCCATACTCCGTGATTGTTACCTCTCCGAGTGACGTATGTCACGGAGAGGTTCTAAAATCGACAGGCATGTCTGTGTGTGTGTGTGTATGTGTGTGCGTGTGTGTGTGTGTATGTGTGTGTGTCAGGCACTTTCACCCCAGGGGACCGCGTTCGCAGTTTCCGAATCGAAGCAAATGTGTTCGCCATTTCCGGACCGCATTCACAGTTCCCGGAAAATTCAAAACTTGAGGCTATCCACAATTCGCCTGGCCACTCTTACTTCATCTGACTAGTCAATTATCCATTCCACATGAACACCAATCTGTATACATTGGCTTCTAACACCACCATCTTCTGGTCTTTGCTTTTGTCCATCCCACATGGACACCAGTCTGTACACCTGGCTTCTACACCACCATCTTCTGGTCTTTGTTTCTGTCCATCCCACATGGACACCAGTCTGTACACCTGGCTTCTACACCACCATCTTCTGGTCTTTGTTTTTGTCCATCCCACATGGACACCAGTCTGTACACCTGGCTTCTACACCACCATCTTCTGGTCTTTGTTTTTGTCCATCCCACATGGACACCAGTCTGCAACTCCATCGTCATCGTTGGGTTTAAGACATTCGCGGCGATCAGCTAGGGTTACGAGAAACGTCTAGCCTCCCTAAGGTGGGATCGTCCACCGAAGGTTTTCGCAATTGCGGTTGTTCTTGCTTTTAGCTGTAGTTCGACACCCTTATATACTACCTATTTGAGTATGGTGAGGCAACCGGCGTATGCTTCATTTTAAACGCCAATATTAGTCAAGTCTCTCAAGAATGTTTAATTGTTCTTTATCAAGACGATGTAACGCTCAATAAGGCGAACAACTAACGAAGAAAATATTTAATATTAGTTATATTTATTTTAATATTTAAGATAATCTTGTTTCTCAACTCAAAATTAAAACGGAAAGAGTTAAAAAGCAGTCTATTTTTTTGTCTGTGTGTGTCTGTCCGTTGTCACACTAGTGCGCCGAGTTAGCAGTTCGCTTTGTTTTGATGTGTTAAGAAATCCTACAGAACCTTAATATTCACTTTTTCCATAATATAAAGTGAATATGTGGAAATCTTTTTCGTAATTACGATGCATTTAGTACTTTTGTAGCTTTAAAGCTCTGTTTCATTTTGATATTCCAAGGGTGATTTTTAATATTGTTATTTGAAATGGATGTTTATATATTACTTAAGCTATACTACATCTGTATATAGCATAATCCTTCCTATAGTGATTTCAAGAAGAACGCAACGATATAGATCTATTGATCTTTTATTTGTCAATAGGCCTAGTGAACCAAAAAGTAAACGCTTGGGTTTGCTTTTCGTTTCTGTAATGCAGAGACATTAACGGTTCAGAGTGAGCCGAAAGTTAATACACTGTTAAATAATTAGTCTTAGATTTTATAATCATGGTGGAAATCTGGGCCGCGTTCAGCAGAGCTCAGCGCTGTTAGCAGTGTCCTACAGGACGGGATATTGTTTTTGAATTTGACGTCACGGACGGTGCTTAGCGCTGAGCCAGCGCGGTCTTCAAATAAAATCGTCGGGTTTTTGGAAAACGTGACGTAAAACGCGTAGTTCTCAGCTTGGCGAAAGAACATGGAGGAATTAATACAAATAGCTCTTGCTGATTCTGATCGGATTATAGCTATTTAATTGGCGTGAAACCAGTTGATCACGCGAGAATTTTAAGAGACAAGTTACTTTCTAATTTTAATTATAAAAGTTGTTGTTATGTATCTCTTTAAATACGTTATCATACAATTTTTGTTAAGCCTTGGTATCTTGCACGCTTTATTGCGCTAGCGTCATTTTTAAAACACCGATGACCGGAGAAAAGCTATGACGACAGATCTCACCGGTAAACGTTTTCCAAAATCCGCTGTCATTTTGGGGAGCTCTGCTGGACGCAGCCCAGACCAGTGAAAGGTCTGATCGTAATCGGATTATAGCTTGGTGTTTTCATGCTTTTTATGTTGCGCATTTACTTTCAGTGTGTGTAGTCACAAATAAGCTTTGATGTTATGTAACGTTAACAGTCATGTTGACAAACTAAGAAAATCGTTGAGGTGAAACGAGAGGATAGTGTTTACATGGCAACCCTGTTGTGAATATGGCTTTGAACATAGAGGTAGAGGGTATACAGTTGAGGAGTAGAAAATTGGGCCTTTACAAAAACGTATAGGTAATATCCCTCCAAAGTTTTAGCTCTTCATTTCCCGTTTTTCCCCCATCGGATGATTTTAATGTGTACAAGTATATCCTTATTTTATGTAAAATGTCGTCTGATTTACAGTATATTTGCTATGCTTTGTATACTGCTTTAATATTTCATAAATTTTAACTTCAGTATTTTTTCTTAAAAAAATAAACATTTCCATATCTGGGTAAGTAAGTTTGTAAGTAGTCCTCCTCGGAGAGGTAATATTTTGGTTTTCCCAACTTGTATTATTAGTATTTTTGTATTTTGTGTTATTTGTATTTTTTAATTATTACAATGGCAAACTCTTATGTAGAAATTGAATTCCTCAATGAAGTGTATAGTTTTTTAGTCGAATTTCCAGACTCGTTAGAAACAGCATTTTTAAATGCCAATGACACGTTCATGGCACACTATTCAACCCCTCAGTCTATGGATATCAATAGCCCTCCTTCAACCCCTCAGTCTATGGCTATCAATAGTCCTCCTTCTCCATCACCTTTATCGCCTCTGGACTCTCTGGAGGAGGCTTTTCTAAAAGCCGATGATTCTTTCTTAGCCGGCTATTCTACCCCTAGCTCCATCTCAAAATTAATCTATGGATCTACGGGAAGGACAGGTAGAGGGTGGGGCTCCATCCCCTCGACCACCACCTCTATCTCCGCTAGTTGCACCACCAGGTGTAAACGTAATTTCTAGCGGGGTAATATCTTAGCAAAGTAGTTTCTGAACACAGCGCCCCTTCGGGATTTTCGGTTGAGATTGCTTTATTTTTAGATTTTAATATTTTCATAATTAAAGTGAGAATTCCGGATTTTTAGGTCTTCAGGTGAGATTTTGGTATTTTTACACTCTAAGGAAAGTTTTTGGGATTTTTATATTTTAAGAAAAGATTTAGGAATTTCGAGATCTTAGAACCATATTTTATGGAGATTTCGAATGAAGTGGACGAAATTTGGACAAACGTCTGACTGCTGATAAGCAAACGTCTGATCTTTCGCCTCTACTGTTACGAAAACTGGACCACCACCCCGAACGGGCGCTGTGATCAGAAACTAACTTGCTAAGATATTACACCGCTAGAAATTACGTTTACACCTGGTGGTGCAACTAGCGGAGATGGAGATGGAGGTGGTGGTGGAGGGGATAGAGACCCACCCCTACCTGTCCTTCCCCTAGATCCATAGATTCATTTTGAGATGGAGCTATAGGAGGGGTAGAATAGACGGCTAACAAAGAATCGTCGGCCTTAAGAAAAGCCTCATCCATAGGCGATAAAGGTGATGGAGGAGGAGGGCTATTGAGAGCCAAGGACTGAGGGGTTGAATAGTCTGCCAAGAACGTGTCATTTGCATTTAAAAATGCTAGTTTTAACTAGTCTGGAAAGTCGACTAAAAAGCTATCATCCTCATTGAGGAATGCAATTTCTACATTCGAGTCGGCCATTTTACTAATAATAATCTCCAGCCCTACCTTCCAGCGTGCTATTAAGCGGGTGGCATATTTAATGACCCCAAACAAGTCCGGACCATCCCTATATTAAATTATTGGCGCCATATTTAAAAAACTTACTTCCAGCCAGGCTTTCTAGTGGGCTATTTTAGTAACTAGTAATAGGGGTGATCCATTTAACCAATCAGAACAAGTCCGGACCATCCCTAGTAGTAAAGGGTACTTTCAGCCTTGGCGACTATGACGTCATACTCCCAGCTAATATTAAATTATTGGTGCCATATTTAAAAAACTTACCTCCAGCCCTGCCTTCTAGTGGGCTATTTTAGTAACTATTAATAGGGGTGATTTATTTAACCAATCAAAACAAGTCCGGACCATCCCTAGTAGTAAAGGGTGCTTTCAACCTGGTCGACCATGACTTAATCCTCCAAACTAGGACTAAGACTCAAACTAAAACTAAATTATACATGACCTCGAGCCCTGCCTGCTAGCGGGCCGGGCCATTTTGGTAACTATTAAGGGAATTGCACATTTACTACCACATATTTATAGTGTTTTATTCCCTTTAAAGGGAAAGTATTAGTGTTGGCTAATGGCTGGCTATAAACTTAAGTGTTTAATAACTGCTGTTTTTGTATTTTTAAGAAATGAAGTATAATGCTAATTATTTCGTTACATAGAAAATGTTAATTTATAAAAAGTACTTTTATTTATATATATGTACATGAATTTTTACAAGTTAATTAAAAATTACTTTTTAATTTTAAAATTTACACAGAAAATTGTTAAAATCCATTCAACTTTTAGAAAACCGATTTCACTGAGTTTTTTGTTAAAATTTAGACAGAAAATTGTTAAAATTCAGACAGAAAATTGTTAAAATTTAGACAGAAAATTGTTAAAATTTAGACAGAAAATTGTTAAAATTTAGACAGAAAATTGTTAAAATTTAGACAGAAAATTGTTAAAATTTAGACAGAAAATTGTTAAAATTCAGACAGAAAATTGTTAAAATTCAGAGAGAAAATTGTTAAAATTTAGACAGAAAATTTTTAAAATTTACTCTTGGTTAAAATCGGTTTTTTTAACCGAAAACCGAATCAGTCTTTTTTCCTAAGTTTCGGGAGTTGTCCAATCTCGGTCCAGGGTCAAATTCGGGGACACTCCAGGTTCAGAAATCGGTAGCGTTCCAGGTTCAGGTTCGAGGTTCAGGGGTAGTCCAGGGTCATTCCGGGGGCGTTAGAGTGCGGGTGGTCCGATGGTCAGTCCAGCGTTAACTATAATTAAAATGGATTAGAACATAAATGCTATAATTTACTAAATTTCAATATAGGCCTAATCACTGTTTCAATGGAAAATGTTTAAAAATATACTCAAAATTGTAGCTAATTTGAGTATGTGGTTTTTAAGCGACTTGGAAAGTTAATGTTTTTCTACATAAATTTAGAAGTCCATAAAATCCCCAACTCTAATTCGAGAGAAGTACAACCTCAAATGATCTTACATCGCTTAAAGCTTCAAATTAAATTTAACTTATTCGTCATATTCATAATCGAGCAATTCCGTTCAATTAGGCATTGGAGCTTGATCCACCGTCGGCGGGCGCGATGGCGGCGTAGGAGCTCAGGCCACCGACGGTGGAGGCGTAGGAGCTCGAGCCACCGACGATGGAGGCATTGGCGCCGCGTTGTTAGGCTTAGGGGTCGGGCCCGGCGTTTCCTCCACCGGGGTTCCGGGGACCTCCTCACTGGGAGCTGCAACGGCCGGAGCAGCTTTAGGCGGGCATTGCGGTGCCTCTACGGGGGGTTCAGGGAGGCTTACAGTTGGCGTAGTCCTCAGAGTAACCGCCCTCGTTGGCTTCGGGTCCGTTGAAGCCCTTCCCTGCGTTGACGGCGTTGTAACAGGCGGGATCCTGTTGGCGTCCCTAACGGGTGCTCCACTAGGGGGCAACGGCGTGGCCGTGTTCGGCGCGGTCTTTACCCTGTTATCTAGGACGTACGAGGCCCTTCCACGTCCTCGGTACGGATTTCCCCGATGATGGCGACCACGTCGACGGTACCCGTTTGGTTGGGGACCGTGGGCTGGTGCCGCGGCTTTCTGGGCTCCCGGGCGACGGTCGAGGGTGTAGGGATTTTGCCCTGTGGTCCCAGACCACCGTTGCCAGATCGAAAGGTAATCACCGTGACGGGGTTTGGGTTTACTTTGACTTCGTTGATAATTCATGACTGTTCTATGCAATTGATATGAAGGTCATATTGTTCAATTGGGCTTATATAGATAAATGGTCTACAATCGTGACGCCCCCTTTTTTCTAATGGTCCAATAAGAACTATGCTTTACTTACGAAAATGGGTTTGGACTAATACAAGCCCATGTTAGATAATATAATGTAAAAATACCTAAATAGAGTGTTAAATACAACTTACTCTTACAATGCAATTTGAAAATATGTCAAATTGAATAAAAGTCGAGAACAATGAAATGTTATTCAAAACTTTTCTAAAACCTTTATTATTTTTGTAAAGTTGTAAAGTTTTCTGAAAATGCAACTACACTGGGAATGAAAGGAGATACAAAAATTCTGTTGATAAAAAATAGACATAGTAGGCTTTGATCAGAATAGACTAGTAGGTCAGATAAGGAAAGATAGGGAGAGATCGATAAGGTGACGTCATCCAACTGTTATCTTTGTCAGTCCTCTTTACTTTGCACAGCCAGTTCGTTTTGATATTTCAGTCAGTTTAATTAGATTAATCCGTCCCAATTATAGTTGTATTAATTTATTTATTATATTCTTAACCATTAATAAAGATTTGTTATGTTTGTTCCACAACATGTATAATTCACTACATAATAGACCACAAATAGTAGCAGAGCGTGGTTCTGTAGTGACTAAGGCTTAAGTGAACTCGGACGGACGGACGTTTTATTATCGGAACGAAATCGGGTACATGCGACCGGTATAAAATGGCGGACAGTAACGAAGCGGCAACATATAGAGTCGGGCAAATAACTAAATTAACCCCCACGAATTATAAGCAATGGCGGTATGACAGTAGTGTAAAGCCGCACTTCGTACCTCCGTAGGTGTAGAATGTAGGTGTAGAATGTAGGTGTAGAGTGTAGGTGTAGAATTTCAAGGTCACCCTCTGCCACGCCCACCTGGGAAACTCGCGCGCGCCCCCTGGAAAACTCGCGCGCGTCCCCTGGCGCGCCCCCTCGCGGGAAAACTCGCGCGCGCCCCCTGGCGGCTGCGCCCCCTCGCGGGAAAACTCGCGCGCGCCCCCTCGCGGGAAAACTCGCGCGCCCCCTCGCGGGAAAACATTGCGCTGGAATCTGGCAGACCTGTCTACAACTGTATCTGTGACGTCATTGGCGGGAAAATCTACAACTGTATCTATGACGTCATTGGCGGGAAAACACCGTGCGCCGCCTATTGGGAAACTCCTCCCTTCTACAACTGTATCTGTGACGTCATTTGAAGAATTGTATTTGTGACGTCATTGATAAGAGACGAGAATGGATAGCTTTAATACATTGCCAAGGTTAATGTCTGTTGGAAGTTGCGCAATCCATTGTAATTTTTAGTTTGACTCAAAATTTCAACCTTTTTTCAAGGAGTTTATTTTGATTATGGTATTGTTTTAATGGTAATTAAAAGGTACACGTAAAAGCGTAATTAACCTCTGAAAATCAAAGTGTTACTGGTGTGTTAGCGTCTATTTGTAAGCCTTGGTTAAATTCTGCCTATAATAATCCAACAATTGTGACGTCATTCGAAGAGTTGTTGTATCGCGTAACGTATATTAAGGGGTGGCGGTAGTATAGACGAGAATGGATAGCTTTAAACGTACATTGCCAAGGGTTAATGTCTGTTGGAAGTTGCGCAATCCATTGTAATTTTTAGTTTGACTCAAAATTTCAACCTTTTTTCAAGGAGTTTATTTTGATTATGGTATTGTTTTAATGGTAATTAAAAGGTACACGTAAAAGCGTAATTAATATATAAGAAAATCATCTTAGACGTAATAGTAGAAAGCGTAATTAACCTCTGAAAATCAAAGTGTTACTGGTGTGTTAGCGTCTATTTGTAAGCCTTGGTTAAATTCTGCCTATAATAATCCAACAATTGTGACGTCATTCGAAGAGTTGTTGTATCGCGTAACGTATATTAAGGGGTGGCGGTAAAGTTTTATCATTGCTAAATGAAAATGTGTCAGGTTCATAACGATACAGTAGAGGTTTGGGTCGGTAATGGCTTACTGGAAAAGGACTGATACGGGTGTAGAGTTATACTTACAAAAGGAACAAAGATTTGACAGCTCAAACGGAATCAAATACCAGTACTTAGTTTCAAAATACAATCACAGAAAAGTAAGCGTGTGTAAATACTCTCCTTTCAAATCATTCGTATTCAAAACAATTCACATCTAATTTTTCTATTAGTATCGTACTAAAGTCAACGTTAGAGGCAGAGACTACCCCGTTTACAGGCCAACACCAAACGCCAGGACTCGTCCTAACGTGTCTAAACCTAACCTACCTCCAAGTTATAACGTTATTACGTAAGGTGGCGAGAAGAAATTCCACCGCAGAATTTGTATTAGTCTTAGACGTTGATATGATGCCCAACTATAACCTCCACGAAATGTTCCTGGAGTATGCCTGAGAAAATAGGCTCTTTCTCGAATCTCGAAAAGATGATAAAACTGTTTACGTTGTACCCGCATTCGAAATGAAAGAAATAGCCCAAATACCCAAGGATAAAACTGACAACGTTTGGAAATGATGGGCGCCCACCTCTTTTACATCGAGCTTTGTTGGAAATGTCAGAAACATATTGACTACGAAGCCTGGTATAGAGAACCAATGACTAATAAGTTAGCTGTCATTTTTGAAGTCTTGTGGAGAGATCCTTGGGAACCTTCTTCTTCAGCAGAAATTCAGCGCCTTATCATGATGAAAGGTTTAGACAATATGACTTTAATTTAAAAGTCAAGTAAGACCAAGATACCACCGTGTGTAGAAAGAAGAAACCATCGATAACTAACCCATTGATTGATATCTTTGTAGGTTTGCGAATTACACGTTGTAAGATACTAATTTTCAGTTTTAAATAACGCTTTTTGTCATCCATTATGGCCTGAAAATGGCCAACTCATTCCATAAAGAAAAGGATACCGATCAAGAAAAGAGCCGTATCTTATTTCGACAGTTCAAAACTGAACTAAAGGAAAAATATCCAGACTCCTCCAGGAAGTGCTACTGATCTCGAAGCTTCCATTTACATGAAAAAAGAAGTAATTTATCAGGTTAGTTTTAAAGAGTAAGTAAAAAGAAAATCAAATCTACCTTCCATTGTGTATAAAACACTGGTCCCGGAAGCTTTGGAACAGATTTTGGCTGTTATGAAAAAACTGTCTCCATTGAGGAACTCTATTTAGATAATATAGGAGTTAAATGGTGTATATTCGTACAAGTTATTCTTATAATGACGTTATTTAATGTAAAGATTTGTATTTTAAAATAGGGATTTTGCTCATAAACTTGCATTGGTTTTGATAAGTAATCCAAATGTACCTTTTCATACTTTGGACCTATCAAATAACCTAAAAGAAGATAAAGGTAATATATTTACTAACGAAAAAGAAATATCAAAGACAAATAACAACAATAGCTCTTCATTGTATTTCTTAATGAAATATCTCTTGTCAATTAATTGTAAAGAAAAACAGAAAATAAATGTTACCAATAAACATTGTGGTGAACTTTTTATGAGGATATTATTTCTGCATTTTTCATAATAGCGCTGAACTGCCTATCTGTACGAGGTTGAATTCAGGGTTCGTACAAACCTGGGAAACTGGGAAAACTAAGGCAAATAAATAACTTTCAAAAATTCAGTGTTTTTCTTCTTGGCGGTCTAGTGTAAACATGTTTTACTGTGCTTTGGTGTGTTTTATTGTAGTTTTGTTGTGGTATAGTGTAGTTTTAGAGTGTTTTATTGTACTTTTATTGTGTTTTATTGTAGTTTTATTGTACCTTAGTGTATTTTTTTGTGTTTTACTGTGTTTTATTGTAGTTTTTTGTATTTTATTGTAGTTTTATTGTACTTTTAGTGTATTTTATTGTGTTTTATTGTACCTTAGTGTATTTTATTATGGTATAGTGTAGTTTTAGAGAGTTTTATTGTACTTTTATTGTACTTTTAGTGTGTTTTACTGTGTTTTGATTTGGTTTTATTGCGTTTTACTGTGTTATGGTGTGTTTTTATTGTAGTTTTAGTGTATTTCAGTGTATTTTGTTGTAATTTAAGTTATTTGTCATAAATTCACAAAGTTTCTGTAAGACTCAATATCATATTGAACATAATAATACGTGGAACAAAGTATTTAGTTTATTATTAGTTTATTTAGTTTATTATTATTATTAGTTTATTATTATTATTAGTTTTTTTAGTTTATTATTATTATTAGTTTATTAGTTCATTATTAGTTTATTATTATTAGTTTATTTAGTTTATTTTATTATTTATATATATATGCATTTATAACATTAAAGTAAAACGAAATAAATTTCCTTACCTACATCCCCAATATAACTCCAAAATTATTATGATATTTTTCGTTTGAATCAACTAACCATTCCACGAACATCTGTCACGACAAAACGGAAACAGTAGGTGTACCATTTTTGAAACGCTTTTCTCCCAATACCAGTTCAGTATAAA